>HF955201.1:1868365-1885354 GCA_000982615.1 Phytomonas sp. Hart1 | reverse complement strand
CCCCATTTCTCTCTCCTTCCCCCCCTTCTCCACATCATTCACCGTGGAAAAGGAAAGACTAAACAAGAATTCCTAGTAATTACCATTTTTCATTGTCCTATTAACCGGCATTGATACAGAACTCATATTATATTGAACCTGGTTTACCCCATTCATCCCGAAATCACTTTCTTGCTGCATCGTTACAAATGCCTCGTTCCAGAATCCTGGGCACAGCCGCAAGCAGGCAACGCTAACTAATGTGTGAGCCTCACATAGAACAAAATAGTCTACTAATGCCGGTTCTTCCGCGGAAATTAACGACAGCGCCTCGGAAGCCATCTTCCAAAACCAGAATATCGTCCGAAGATCCTCTTCAAGGTTGTATAACTCGGGAAACGTGCGCCGAAGGTCATCCAGAGAGCACTCGGTCATCAAAACATATGTCATAAGGAAACCAGCATTGAATTCTACGGGAATGCCAAACGGTAAACGTTTGATAATTTCATCAAACTGACTCAATGGGACGTTAGTTGACTTGGTGGCGAACAAAAGTGCCGCCATCGCCTCCGTGAGGATTCGAAGCATCCGTCCAAGAAGCCGCGACGACGTTCCAAATGCAGCCATTTCGAGATCAAATGGCCCCGACCACGGCGCCATAAGGTTAAGTGGGATAACGGAAAGTAAACGAGCCGCGAAGCGCACGGATCGCGGCGGCCCCTCATTCGGTATGTTTGAATGCGGAATAACTAGAGGAATGCAATCGCCATGAAGTGTGCGGGTTCGGACTAGCTCAATGACTAGAACACCATACTCACTGAGTGTTGGGCAGTTAAACTTCTCCAATGCCCTGCTGAAAATCGACGGCCCACTCAGTTCAACTCCCTCAGCCGTATGTGTAAAGTAGCCCAACAAATCTAAGGACTTTAACAGGATAACCGCGAGAGACGTTCGAATGTCAGGGTACACCAACTTCTCCGATACGGCCGACTCTTGGAATGCCAGAATGTCTGATAAAAAGACATTATTATCCTCGTTTGTAACCAATATTTCGGGCTCAACAACCCACGAAGCCAACACAATCTCCGGCGGCTCCTCGATAGGTGACCAACGGCGATCGTTTTCTTCCTTGAATTTAAATAAGATGTACTGCCGCAACCACCGAAGCCTCGAACGATAACCCGTGTAGAGAAACAACTGAAAAGCGATTTGCACACGTAGCGGGAACACATTCTCCGCGATACCACGGTACGTCGAGGTATCGATTAGCGGCCAATTGTCAACAAAAGTTCCCTGCCCTAGTGCCGCGTAAGATGCCGTCATAACAGGACCCCCAAAGATGAAGAAATAAAACACCGACGGAAGGCGCTTTCCAAACGCAGCGGTGACGTCGCTCTGCTTTTTTTTATTATACAGTTTGGAAAGAAACACACAACGACTATCCTTCACGAGGACAGGTGCATCCAATGCCGCCAAATTACGCCGCAGGAGTTTTTTCTCCTCTTCTTTTATGCGAGTGGAAGAGTTCAAAAAGTTCATCGCGCGCGACCCATGTTCGGACGATGAGTATCGACAAAAGTCATCGAAAATGTCGGGCATCCCATTGACGTAAAAAAGACTGTTTTTAGACTCGAAAAGAAGAATACTAGAAAGATCCTCTTCGCTAAAGTCTAAGCATCGTTTGCGTACCGATGCTAGCACAGTGGATTTGGTGATACAATCAAATGTTTGGTTTTCAATATTGATATTAGTCACTACACGTTCAATTCCTGGGAATGCTAGCAGCTCCAGACAACCATACACCTCGGATGCGTATTGGTTATTCGGAGCAAAGAAAGCTGATATCTGACTCCAAGCAAGATAGGGTGCGCGAAATGTATTGGTGCAGTTTTCGTGAAACATGCGCACAATCCTGGCTTCTACATCCTCCTCAATGAAAAACCTAGCAGCGCATCGTTTCACTGTATCGTGTGAAAGATTTTTGGCAGATAAGTTTTGATTGAAGACCGAGCTGTGAAGAACTTCTGTAGGTGGTTGCGTGGGAGCTACCGGATTAACCTCTGGATGAGGAGTGAACCCACATCCATTAAAAGTAAAGATCGCCTTAAAGTCAGTGTCATTCTGTTTTAAATGGTTCTTGAGCAACTCTGTAGACAACTCACAAAACATGCTTATTTGCTCATACAGAGCTAAGGAAGTTGTGGTAGTATAAACAGAAACACCATCATTCTCACGGACAGCCTGCGTAATAACATCCAGAATCTTGTTACCATCAAAAACCAAAGAAACTTGGTTGGTGTCCGGTAAGCAAGACAGTTTACTCAGCGGAATGTTCTTTTCTTCAACCTTGGCATCCGTTAGAAAGCTGTGAAATGCCCTGATGTTGGGATACATCGCCAAGGCAAGTTCCCCGTGTTTTGTTTATGTATTTCACCCTTAATGTTAATAAATAAATATATATAATTATAGATTTATATAGGACAAAAGGAAACTTTACTACTTTTGCCCCCTTTGTTTGCTTTGCTCCGGGAAGATGGATAAGAAAAAGGAAAATAAAGATGTAAAAGGAAGGAGAAAACTTTGAAGAATTAAAGCATCAGGCGAGGCTGTGATTTTCACGATGACATGGGGAACAGATAAGTGGACGCCCTACTTATACTGAGTTATAAGATAAAAGGTCATTTTTACCCCGCTTAGGCAAAGCAGAAATATGACAATAAATTTTATAATAATAATAGTAAAACAAGTAAAACGGGTATGAAGTAGAAGTAATCCAGTAATTATATTTCTGAAAAACAAAACGGTATTCTCCGCCACTTCGACATCATCAGGCAAAAAACTGCAAATAAATAAATAAATATGAATATAGATATATAGAAATAATAACGTGTTAGACAAAGAGAGTAAATAAAACACGTTTTGACAACATCCTCCCTACGAACTTCACGATTCAAATGTTAATAACTCCTCGAGTGTTCGATAGTAGGGACGGTAAACTTCCCAATGGAAAGTTAGGGCACTTTTTAGGAGCCCCATTTGCCTTTGAAGAATATTAGTAACGAGACCCATGGGTAGTAACGAGCCTGGTGAAGTCGAAAAAAGGATTAACTCTGTGTAATGAAGAACTTTCCTCTCAAATGAGATGTAAAGTGAACTATTGGTATCGGTCATTTTGTCGATTGTAGAGCTCAAGACATTTCTCTCAGCTTCACTCAATGTGTTGGAAGTGACAGGCTTTTGTGTTGAGGATTCCTTAAAAGGCGCCGCACTCAACCTGGTCTCAAGAAAGTCAATGGCCGACTGTTTCAGGGTATTGAGCTTCAGATCCTGAGTAAGTAACTCAAGAAAAAACTCGTGTAGGGCTTTGAGAGCGTCGGACACCTGCTGGTTGTTGAAACCCCTAGAAGAAAGCATGACAGAAGCAGTGCCTTCCAGTAAAAGCAGCAATATGCACTCTTGTACGGTGTTGGCGCAGGAAAAAATGACCGTCTTATCAAAATAAAATAGTTCACCTGGCAAGAACTCCCAACGTTCTGATCTGGTGCAGCCCCCACTCCGCAGGAGGTCCATTGCTCCGAAATGTAAAGCCCCACGCAATCGGCGTTCCTTGTCTGTGAGGCTGGTGGAGGAGCAGGCCGCTTTTGACACAGCCCAGTCCTTCACTGATTCTGTATTTATAAACTTTTGCAAAAACGCGATGGAGCTCTGCCACTGGCGAGGGGCGGGGAGCCACTGCTCTATAAAAGCACGAATATAGGTGATGGCATTGGTTTGGAGCTCACCGGCGACGATGCTCAGGCTGTACTCCGCCACATCCCGACGAAGCGTATACACCGATTTGAAAAGAAACCGGAATGCCTCAGCGACCGCGGCGCCCAACTCCGGGTGCAGACGGTCCAAATTCCGACACACTTTCTGGCACTCCGCCTTCAGTTCCTCCTCTCGCGCCGGGGCGCCGTACACAATCACGTGGTTAATAACGAATTGAACGATACGGGACATCGCGTGTTGGTTTTGAGTCGTGCGCTTGATCATCCAGCTCCAGTCCAAGGCATCGCGGAACTGCTGTTCGAGGCGATACCGCAACCGAGCCGGCACTGCCAATAGCAAAGCCTCTTGGATCTGGTGGAGCAGTGGAGGGATCATATCTACCACAGGCGTGGACTGGTTAAGCTGGCGTGCCATCACGGTGAGTTGCACCTCATCAATACCAAGCGCCACCGCCTCCCGAAGCCCTTCTTCCGTGGTCTTGGGGGGCGTGTAATGCAGAACCGCCTCGAATGCCTTGCGCGCCTTGAATTCGGAATTCAAAAAAAGCTCCCTTCGTTGTCGCTCCTCGTAGCCTGGTTCTGGCCTGGACCGGCCTGTCGCGTCCACGTACCAGTGCGGCGGAAGCTCGGGCCCCATAACAGGGGTCGCGGCCCCCGGCGCCAATAACTGCAGTTTCGCCGTTTCCATCTCAGAACCACTCGTATTTGCGTCCGAGATGAGGGGATTCATGTATTGGAACCCTTGCGTTGTCTCTATTTTTGCCTGCTCGGATCTCAAACCAGAATCCATGGGCGAAATGGATGCCTCAATTTGACTCAACTCACTTTGTACCTCACGGAGCTGCTCCGGCAAGGCGACGCGTTCAATGCGCTGATAGAGAAGATCCATAAATGTAGTGAGATCGGCCCTTTCATTGGGCGTACTCTTAGCGCGTTCACGCGCGGCCTCCAAAAGCGCGCTCTTTGTCCCATCAAAAAGCCTATTCACCGAGAGACGCTGCTCCAGTGAACTGAGCTTTTGCACTTCGTGTTCAGCTAGCTTTGCGTACTGAAGCCACGCGCTTGAGAAGGATTTGAGCAAATTCTTCGAGTAGCTCTCGTTCATTTGATCTTTCAGGCGTTTACCATATGTCTGAAGCTGCCGAAGGATATCCAATACGTGCTGGGCGCACTGAACGAACATCTCAGGAACTTCTTTAGTGTCAAGCCGCGCGAGGTGAAAAGCAAGAAGGAGCAAGTGTGGTTTCATCATAACACGTCTCCGAGTGTGAATCTTGACATCACCATCAACACGTTCTCGTAAAGGCGCCGGTCTTTTACACATCCTACCCACCTTCCGACCGACCCACTGCAGGATCTCTTGGGCAATAAGTACAAGGCGACGTCGGTGTGGCTTGCTGGAGTGTGGGCACAGCGGTTCGTTGGAGCTACCGCATTCACCACAAACCCACGAGTCCGTCATGAGTATTTGTTCAATAGTGTCAATGCACACTGCGGATGTGTCAAAAGACAAGCCGTAATCCTCCAACAACTTGACAGCAGCGCTAATGTTGCGAACGGTTTGAGCATTGCTTTCGATGGCATTTAATCCGCTTTGGGGGGATGAAACTTCTGGAGTCTGCATGTGTATATATATAGATATATATCTGTGTGAGTGTGTGTGTATTTACCCTGTCTCCGTTCCTAAAGAAACGACTCAACACTTGGGCAAAATTTAAAAAATGTTATACAGCATGAAGACAAAACATATTCCCCTGTTGTGGGACCAGTTGATAAGTGAAATGGAGGAAAATATAAGAAATCGAACAAAAGCTGTAAAAGAGGGGAATGCTAAAGTTTAAACCCCGTGTGAATGTTTTTGTCGCTTTTACAAATGCAACTTTCTCAAATGAAATCCACTAAAATTAGAACTGTGATGTTCAATCCAAAGATCAACAGGACCCATCCCATCGTTATTTACATCTGTTTAACGATTAGGCCATGCACTCACTTAAACCTTATACACTAATCGCAGAAGAGTAGAGCAGACTAATTCCGCTCTTTGATTCATGAAGAAAAAAAATGGATAAAATCTCAAACTCTAAAATAAGTAATTGGTGTTACAATTACATTAAATGAATGCTGTCAAAGACTAGAAAAGAAATAGAACATATGTATAATGATCTAAATATAAAGCATCCAAAGTTACATGTAAACCCATGATCCCTTTTATGATGTAAGCTCACTTCCTTTTTAGTGAATCTCCCAGAATCGAGTAACGCCATCTACAGAAGCAGTTACAACAACATTATCGTCAACTACTAAGCCCCGAGTCAGATCCTTCCACGCATTCTTTTTAACCGACAACGGAGAAGACAGCTGACGCATATCCCACACAAATAAATCCGGGCCGCTGCACACAGCCGCATACTTCTGATTAACAGCCACTGAGGTCACAACACCAGGAAGCATAGTTTCATAAATCTGACGGAAACCGTTTCGGATGTCCCACATTCGCATGACACGATCAAACCCACCAGTGATAGCGACATCCTCGAAACTTGAAACCGCTGGAACCTTCTTACTATGCTTGTTAATAAATTCAAGTATAAAGCAATAGGTGGGGTCAATGAGGGAGCACACGCCATTACCACCACCGACGATAACATGTCCTAGACGCGTAGAGCACATGGCCTGAATGGACGTTCCTGAAGTGATGAAGGAGCTGTTCTGCCTGTCAGAGTGCAACACGCAAATGGTAGCGCTTAATCCACCAGACAAAACAGGGCTATTTACATCATTCTCCTTTGCGTATGTGACAGCAAAAACATCGCTCTGAAAGGAAGCCACGGAGGTTGCCATGAGCTCGTGCCCCGCCAATGAGTAGTTGAAAATTGTGCTTGTGCCGTCCTCACAAGCTGTTGCAAAATCAAACTGTGTAACGAAACTGATGTCCCACACACAAGCCTTTCGTGGTCTAAACTGTATGAGAGGTAAGCCGTCGCCATCAAGCAACACAACGTAACCGCTACCGGTTCCAACCGCAAAGCGATGATTTTGTACTTTACATAAAGAAATAAATTTCTCGTTTGAGCCAAAGGTATACTTAGCGACAAGGTTAAGCCCATCTCTAGTAGCTGCACTACGGTTCAATGCCAGATGGGGACTTGCACTCATCTCCAGAAAAGTGCTCTTTTCCAGGCTTATGATATTGACCTCGCTGGAGATTCTTACTTTCTTCTTACCAGTCTTTACCTCGGGGACATCCTGCGGATACGGCTGAGGTGATTGAGCTTTTGCGTTGTCGGCTGTCACAGGATCCTCCCCGTGGATCAACTTCAGACGCTTTTTGCTCTCCATAACGTCTTCTCTGAGGTTGACCTCCGCAATGTTCTCACTTTGAAGACAACATCGCAGTGTCACAGATTTCTTCAGCAATCCCTCGGGAAAATGTGGGTGGGGCTCACACATCAAAAAGACGCAAGACTTTGAATGTATTCTCTTTTGTGCCTCCAATTCCTTGAGACACTCTTCCAATTTATGAAGAAGTGTAATCGACTTGGTTGCTTGTTCGACATAAATCCACAGACCTTTCTCTAGAGATTTCTTAATCACGTTACCAGCTTCTTCCATCCGTTGGCGCGTCTTCATACGGGCGACAGTGTCGATGTACATAACATCGATCTGTGCATGAACGGCTGCCAAAGTAATAGGAAGAGTTGGGTTTGCTCCCTCTATCATGATAATGACGCAATGACCACCTGAGCACCTTTTGGCGGCTTCGAGCACTAGTTCGGCGCTATTCTTCGCACAAGCGTTGTTGTACTCGGGCGGTAGTGGTGGCAAAGATGTCGCCGGCTGAAATCTTTCATTGACAAGGTCATCATCGGAGGAAAGATCAAATTCATCTTTTGCAGGAGTTGTGAATCCAACCGACAAGGGTGCAGGGGAGTCATAGTAACGCTTTTGTTCATCCCGGGCCATGGATACAGCTATACCGTTAATCGAGCGCACAAGCATGCCCTTTGACACGTTGGCTAGGCAAGGAAAACGAGTGCTATCTACAGACACTACCTCATTGTTTTTTCCAAGCTTTATCCCATCTGAAAAAATTTTCCCCGAAATATTTATGGAAATAGACATTCTAAAGGATGTTACTAAAATAACTACAATAATCGCAATCTTATGGATATTGTTATTATTATCAAAAGGTTGTCTGATAAGACTAATTTGCTACGTAAGAATTTAATTGCAAAACTACAATTCCACTCTGACTTTTTGCCAGAAAACCACAGCGTGTGAAAAGCAAAATGATAAATAGGAGGAACTAATCTTGAAGACGGTACAAGAAAAAAAATAGATGTTTAGAGAATAACTGTAAAACAAATAAAGTTTTTCGAACATATATATAGACCGTGGGTAATTAACCACAACAATATTCGAAATAATAGAAACGCAAACAAAGCAGCAAAGACTTTTTTTGATGTTGTTGTTGCGTGTGTATGTAGGTGAAGTGGGAGGAGGAGGAGAGGAGAAGGGAGGTTAACTTATGCAACGAAGCAGTACTACTTTGAGATATTCTACGGAAGTCTCAAATCAGTTGTTTAGTTGGTTTCAATAAGTCTCGAATCCTGGTACGTTAAGTAGTATATACTAGCTACAACTGCGGTGGTGGTATTCACGATACATTGTTCTGTAAAAATGCATAGCATTCGACAAAAACAAGTCAAATAAGATAAACAATAATTGACTTACATGTAAAGAACATTACGCTTCTAATTGGGGTAGAAACCCAAACGACGTTTGCCTCAATATCATGCCGAAATATCTCGTAAAGGGACTTGCTCGTCAGAATGTTTGGAGTGAAAGTAAATCGATACCCCGACCGCACCAATATACATGCCTATTTGGACATTGTCTGGAATAGGCAAGTAAACAAAAAAAATATTGAAATTTTACGCAGCGTGACTCCATAGAAATGCTCAAGACTGCGTGCAGGGATATTTTCTTCAGACTTGGTGAATGCACTAGTATAGGAAATTTTTTTAAAGGATTCGCTGCAAAATAAAAAAATAACCTATCTAAGTTCGATATGAAGTGGAAAAAAAAGTGCACACCACATATATATAAAGTGTAACTAAATTTTCTAGCAGCACCATTATCACCGGGTAAGTAAGGTCAGAACTGATACTGATAGTTTGTTGCTAACCTGTTGCATGTCCACCTATAATAATTTCATTGCTCATCACCGTCGTCCTCACTATAGGCAGAAGCACTATGTGAGGAAAAAAAGAGCACGGGGACAGTGGTGAAGAATCCACCTAATGTTCAAATAGGAATAAAAAGAAGCTAAGGTGGAGATGATATTCGCCTTCTCTAAGTTTCTGTGACCTATTCGCGCACCAATCGATTTAATCCAAACAAATGAAAAGGGAAAGTGAATCAGGTTCTAAATGAAGATGTGTGAATGCATGAGAGTAAGCACGTATTTATTAATCCGAAAAGCATAGCCATATGTGACTGTGAAAATAATAAGTGAGTTTATGTTATTTATAAACACTCTACCTACGCTATGGATCAATCAATTTTGACAATATTCCATTTTTTCCCCCTTTAATCTGCACACTAAAAAGTTATCAGTTATTACGATGGATGCTATATATCCAAATCAACATAAATATGATTTTTCCACACACCACTCCAGTGCAGATCTGCAAGTCGGCCACTCGTTCATTGACTAACAAATGAAATATAATCTCGATTCCATTCAAGGCCTCTTATCCCTCCTTTCCCATGTCTTTCGTGGTGTAGATGACCTTCAGAGCACAATACAGTACTGATCTATTGGATCAGTGCCAGTAATTGTGGTGAAAGGTACACCTCCAGTACCTTCATCAAAGGCGCTCCACGACCACTTAAAAGCTCCTTCATGTGTTCCTTAAAGTATTGGTTAGCATCCGTTACCATCTGACATACATCAACAGGTTTGCGTACAGCTTCCTGCAGCGGGCAAAACACATTAGTAAACTCCTCATCTTGTGTTTGTTTTAGCTCATTCAATGTTACTTCTCTGGGCGAAAAACTAGACCGATCATCCTCTTCGACCGTGTCGTGGATCATCCGCAGGCAACTGTACACGCTTTCGGCCCACATCTGTGGCTCTTTTTGAAGAGACTCGCTATCACACAATAGTCTGGCTAACGCCACAACGCAGATCTTCCGCTCCAGGGCGCCGGTAATCTTCTGCATGTTGGGCAACCATACTTTGCTCAATATCATGAAGAACAGCCCGGGCTGAATCTCTTCCATCCGGTGCACCAAATCCTCGGCGCTTCGCACACACACGGTAATAGATAAAAATATGATTAAAATGCGTACATATTTAGGAGTCTTGGCGGCGTGCAGGCGCTGCAATAACACCTGCAAAGCGGCTGTCAGGTAATTCCCCATGACATCAGGTGGGTAAGACAGCATGAGCGAAGTGAGGATGCTGAGACCTTCATGGTCGTAATTTTTAAGATAAACCAAAAAATGGAAAATATTAAGGAGCTTCAGCGTACCACCCGTTCGATGAACGTACTCCGCGTAGTGTTCGGTGAACTCGGTCAAAAGGCACACTGCAGCAGGGATATTGCCCTTCTGCTCGTACAAACTTTGCTGCATAAGCGGTTCGAGAAGATCGCGGTAGTACTCTGGAGGCTCCTTCTCCCCAGCCGGATGCGAGCGCAATAGCTGAGAAAGAATCTGCAGCACATAAGGAACAAACTCAAGTACATCGTTAGTCAGAATATACCGAATCGTATCCCATAGTATTTGTTCATAGATTTGCACTTGGTCGGGTTGTAAAGCAATACACTTAGAAAGCACCTCAAACACGCAATGGTTAAATATCGGATTGGAGGGGTTCCGACACCCCTTCTGAATCACCGTGTTTAGCGCCATGACCACATCGCCCGCGTACGGCGCTACAGCACCAGGAACTTTCAGAAAAATACGCATAAGACATCGGGCTAGGTACGCATTGGGTTGCTCGGTTTGCTGAATGGCAAGACATAAGGCCTGCAAGACAGTGATGGCCAACGGCCTGAAGACAGCCTCCGTCACGACGTACTGATTGTTGAACTGCACCAACATCATGCGTTCACACATGTGCGCGGAGTACGACATCAACACCCAGTCGTTTGTGGAGAGCCATCGTGGAAGTGATGCGATAAGCGTCGGTATTAATGTCGGATCAATATGATTTCGAAAGGTGGTCACAACCCGCATGCAATCTGCCTTTATGATCGCCGGACTAACGGCAGAAATGGTGGATTCCAATTCGGGCAAGATGGTGGTCGAGAGAAAACTGGGTAGCGGGATCATATTGCTTAGTTGCTGGTGCGATACACCGCGTCCGGAGTCGGCGTGGTGCCCCTCGAGAGCCAGGGAGGAAGCAAGGTAAATCCCAGCGTCCTTGGCCCTCCAGTCCGAGAGACCCACCGCAAGAAGCCGATTAACCTCATTGGAAAGTAAAGAACGAGACTGATTGGGTACATTTTTGATCAAGCTCCGCACCAGCTCCCCAGCGGCACGGCGGCGTGTGTGCAGGTCTGAGCCCTCGATGTCATGTTGGATGTAAGCGTCCGGATCTGAGTGATAGACTTCTTCCTCCTCTTCTCGAAGCATCAAGTTCGGGATGACAACGTTCGCTAGAAGGCTGTTAATACGCATCTCATCCGCGAAGAATCGTTGCGCGATGTTTGCACAAGCACATGAAAGTAGCTCCAGGCCCTGAATAACCAAGTCATTCATAGCGGACATTGCACTAAGAGGAGTTGCCAACATATTCCAAACCATCTCCAGGAGCTCGGGGACCTCGTCTTCGAAATCCTGGTCAAAGACATTCATAAAATGACTCACACAGGAAGTTACCACAGACTTCATCTCAACTAAAACGTCACCTTCATAACGATTGCTCGTCAGTGCGGGATTTTGAGCCGAAAGGCATCGCAAAAACATCTTCACAAGAGTTTTATTATGAGCCAGAAGCTCCTCCGTCATGTCAAGAACAGAGATATCCAAGATGCATTCCACAGCAGCGGTGAACCCTTTGCATGCCATCGTGGCCTCAGCCGTTGGTCCATGTTCAATCGGGCCTAAAAGCGACATCATGGCGTTAACAAGCGGCAGTGAGAAAGCGGCGTACACGCCACGCAGCACTTCGACGTACGTTTCAGTCATTGCGGCGTTCTCGCGATACTTCACAAGGATGCTGTGAGCCGTAGAAAGGGCCGCGCACTTGACAGAAATCAAGGATGTTGATTCTAGGGTTTGAATAATGGAAGCAAGTGGATTAGCCCATGCCGTCGGGAAGTCCACGTTTGCAATCAACGAGATTGTCTCGGCCAGATTACGTTGAATAGACACCTCGGCCTGAAGCATAACACCGATAATGAGATCACGAACAGTGGCTTTGTCTACATCCTGAATGCAATGTTCGGCACTCCTCGGGTCCCAACACCGCTTCACGGTATTCTTCAATACAATAGAACAGAAAGGTGCTGCAGAGGAACCACTTGCTGCGATGTGTAAAAGAAGCACTACAAATCCGCTTTGTCGATCTACATTATTCTGAAATTCGGTAATTTTCTTCTCCGATATTTCTCGGTCAGCCGCATTGACAGAAGAGGCGTACGTAGCTAGACTATTAAATTCTTTTAATAGATGAGGATCAGATGGATTGATCGCCTGCATTTTTTTTTGCAAAACGGATTTAGTTCTTTTTCCTATGAAAGCCTTTGTGGTTGAGATTTTCAAAAGAAATAAAAAAGGAAAAGAACCATTTGATATACCAACAAAGAAATACGGACTAAAGGACCGCTTAAAATGGTATTCAATAGAATCATCTGAGAAACATTCGCATCTTGGACTTTTGATCCTTCGTCGATTTATAATGTGTTATAAATAGCTTTCATGGAAAGAGAAAAAGAAGGATTATTTGTTTGGGTTCTATTTTTATATTCAGACAATTTGTTTAAGGTAAATGAAAAAAAGAAAAAAAGTTTCAGAAAACCAAAATAGTGTATTAGATTCAGCTTTATCCTGGTTCTAAGACAAAACACAAAGTAAGAGTATTAATATAAATAATGCCGTTGCTATAATTTTGGCGCGGCACGAGCTGTTAAACAGACTAAACCAGGTAATGCTTTCCCTTCCAGAAGCTCCAAAAAGGCCCCACCGCCGGTGCTGACATGCGTAAAGTAGGATCGGTAGCTTTTCGTCGAGGCCGCCGTATCACCGCCACCCACAATGGAGACTAACTTCCGATTCGCCTTGACGCCCTCCGCAATCGCGGTGGTGCCGCGGGAGAAGTTGGGAAACTCAAACACGCCGACCGGCCCATTCCAAATCAACGTCCGGGCTTCCTGTACGGCTTTGGCGGCGAGCGCAATGGTTTTGGGCCCATAATCGAGGGCCATGTAGTTCGGCGGGACATCGGCGGTATCGGTGATGTGGGGTGTTTCGTCCTTAAAGCTGGTCGCGCAGCTGTGGTCGACGGGCAAAATGATCTCCACATGCCTCGATTTGGCCAACGCCAGCAGCTCGCGGGCCTTGACATGTAAATCCACCACGCCGGCCTTTTCCTTGATGGCGCGCTCGACCTTGCTGGCGCCGAGGTTATGCCCCATGGCCTCCAGGAAGGTGAAGGCCATGGAGCCGCCAATCACGACGATCTGCGCGAAGTTGAAAATCGAGGCCAGGATGTTGATCTTGTCCGATACCTTCGACCCCCCGATCACGGCCACGAGCGGCTGAGCGGGGTTGAGCATTACCATTTTAATGGCCTTGATTTCTTTCTCGATGAGATAGCCCGTGACCCCCGCCCCCAGCGCGCGCGGGATGCCCGTCATGCTGGCCGACACACGATGAACAGTCCCAAAGGCATCGCAAACGTAAATGTCGCTGAAGGACGCGAGCGCGCGCGATAGCACCCTGTGATCCTCGGACTTTTTGCTATCCTCGCCCTTAAAAAAGCGCAGATTCTCCAAAAGCAGCACCTCGCCGTTCTTCAATTTCTTGACCTCGTCCGCGGCTTGAAAAACATCGGGGACAAATCCCACCTCGGTGTCCAAAAGTTCTTTGAGGCGTGGTAGGATGCGTTGAAGGGATTGCTTCGGGTTGGGTTTCTTCGGCCTGCCTAAATGTGATCCAATAATAACACGGCCCCCCTCACCCATAATTTTTTTGATGGTGGGGATTGCGGCACGGATGCGGCTGTCATCTCGAATTTTCCCGGTTTGATGTTCAAAGGGCACGTTGAAGTCCACTCGGATAAAGACTCGCCGCCCTTCAAAATCTAGATCGGAAATCGACAGCTTGGGTGTCAGGGCTGCGCGAATGTTGATGTGTACGCCAAATTCATACACATGTGGAAGGGCGATCGGTAAAATGGTCCACGCCAGGAGCTCTCCGTGTGGATCCCGGGTCGCCTGGATTACCGCGATCAAATCCTTGCCGCTTGCTAAACGGGCCGTGAGGGTTACTGGGCTGCTCGGCACGTCCAATGGGTGTGTGGGGATCAGAAAAGTAATGCTTTTCCCCTTTACTTCATCCGCTTTCCAGCCATAAAAATTCACAGCCGGTTTATTCATATCCGTAATGACCATCTCATTGTCACTTAAGACGACGATGTCGCGAAGAGACATGAAGATCACCTCCAGTTTGGATACATGAAACATTTTCACTTTCAAAACAGTTATTTAAACAATGTGTATATATAATTTTACCAAATGATTATAATTTTCGCAACTCTTTTTCCAGAAGGAATAGAAAAATACCAGTAGAAATGTTTAGAAAAAAGTGCTATCGCTAATCATATAAAACGATGCTATCAGAAGCAAGGCTATCCAGCGTACGCGATGGATAAAGGACGGTTTAATTCATCACATTTAAGAATATATATATATATAATGAATATATAATATTCAAGCAAGTTCAAAATTTGCTTAGATAATGCAAAAAAATTCATGTCTAAAGCAACTTACGCAAATGATTGTGTGTTGCCTATAATGTATCACGAGTGATAAATAGAAGGACATCTTTACAGTAAAATTCAAAATATATTACGTTTATGAAAAATGCAGACTATTGTTTCTAATATTTTATCAGATCTCAATTTCTACATGAATGTAACAAATTTTTGAAACATTGTAGTACCTGAAAACAGGATAAATACGAAGATAAAAAATTAATTCATAATAATTAATAGGATGCTATTTTATGAAGAATAACTAAAAATTATGGAATTACATTCATTAAACACTATCAAGGGAAACTAGATCGCCATAAACAAGTATTTTTATCGCGTTTAGTTACATCCAGATCAGTCATATTTTCATATTCACACACACACACGTCTTTACTTATGCATATTCTTGTTTAAACAACAAGAACTAATCGGAAGCATATTTTGCATCACCCAAGGTTAATGTAAATATGTAGGGAAAAAAGACCTATCCAACTACCACAATTAAGATGCATATCAAGATGGACGGAAAAGCAGGCTCACCTTTTCTGATCTAAACTTATGAAGCTGGTCTCACCGTTGGTCTGCCCTTGCGTGCACGGCGCTCTGTGAGTTCTGCAAATCAGTCCATTTTTGTTGAGCCCCAACATAAAAAATAATAGCGACATGACCTTAAAATGACCAGGCATATAAAAAATAATCTCCACACCCCTCCTTTGGTGAGCATAATGAGGCGGTAGGTTTTGTAGGATTCCCTTGTTCATGTGCTCTCGCACACCTTGAGGAAAGCGTCGTTGTCAAGGTGCATCGTGAAAAGGCATTACCAAATGTGTTTGGTTGAGATATACGATCTCAGTTTTTTTTTCACACGTCGGTGTTGTCGTTGTTAGTGATCATCAACCACTTTCATCATTGAGCGGAAGGATCGTGCAATTCGAGACACTATTACGTGTGAAAGGCACTAAAGAAATTTCCGAATTGTCGGTTGCATTGGCGGTAAATTCACAACAAAATTTGTTGTCTCCTCCACGGGCACGGATATCGATGGTGTGAATAATCCCTACCTGTCTTCTGCTGAAGAAGATGAAAAAAAGAATGCCACTGCCCGTGACAGGTGGTGCCAGAAGACATTTGTTGTACACAATAGTTTAAGTCGATAGAATGCCAAATAAGTGTCAGACCGAAATCAACCGCATTATGTTGGTATCTAAGTTCAAAACTTGCATAGACTTTCTCCATTGATAATTCGAGGGGAAAAAGCCAATGGATTTTGTAATATGGATACGGTTATTTAGTCAAAAAGGGGATCAATGAAATAAGAAGCGACGACATATATCCACCACCTTTTTATTCTTGTAGAATGACTGTTCATCATCACAATCGGTGTACTTTCGTCTTTGAGTATGAAATATATTAGTAACAAAAGCAAATGGTTGATCTTGATAAGTGAAACAACCTTAGATGTGAAATTTAGGACTGGAAGATTATATACTTCCAAATATATAAGAAGAAAGTAGTAACAGCTCTTGTCAGACCCATCGATATACATCGCAAAAAGGGGGTTTAAAAAGACACCTTTAGAAAGAAAAGGTGCCAGATTAGGTCTCCATTTCCTTAAAAATGAGATAGCTATACACAATTTTCAATACATTGTATCCAAAAGTAAAATAGAATCATATCCACTAGAAAACCCCCCGACGAAAAACTTTGGCAATAATCATGAGCCAACAGGGATGGAATCGAGTGTATTGTTCCTAGAACTTTTTACAAGACAAAAAAGGTTAGAACGAGCATAAAATTAAGCACCATATGTAGCATTAAAGAATGCGACTATAAATAAGCTTGGAACTTTATCATAACCACGCCATGTTTTCGATAATAAAATGCATATATGCATGCATACTTTGTTCATTTCTAACAGAAAGTATAGAATATTTAAAACAGAGCAGATGTCCACATTCTCCTTCCCAATAATTTTATAAAAAACGCCGTAGACCGTATGCAATAAATTTTCAACAGTAAATAGAGATCATGAATATTCTCTCCTGAGACATAGTCATTGGTTTATATTTTCATCACTATATGTACATAGAAACATCGAATCAAATACAAGAATATATACGAGGTGTATATGGTTCCTTTCTATGAGTTCATCTTGTTGCGTTTATTAATATTTAAGACAATATTCTCAGTATGTAGAAAGAAGCATAATTGAACCCTTTTTGGGGAGGGGGATGAAGGGGGGAGGGAGAG
>HF955201.1:1835567-1848653 GCA_000982615.1 Phytomonas sp. Hart1 | reverse complement strand
ATACCCATTAAGGATTTTAAAAAGTCATTATTGTGAACTACGAATTTCATACCTCTCAAAAAGGAGAAATGACACAAAGCATGATGAATTTAGACAAAAAAAAGGCATAAGCCACCTTACTCAGAGTAGTCATACAAGTTAAGCCACTCTTTTGTCACAACTGTAACACCCAGCATACATGCTTGCGCCTTTTTCGTCTCGGAGCGAACTACTTTCTGCAAGGCGGTGTAGGTCACATACTCAGGAGCGGGATAAGTGCGCGACACACTGCTAGTGGGATTAATATACACAATAGAGTGTGTACTAGTGACTAAATACGGTGTGGCACTTGTCTTCCTGTCAGTGTATTCAACATTCATTGAGCGACATTCGTGTACAGTCGCTCGTCGAGCCACTTGGTCCAAAAGACCTGGAATAAAGACCTGTCGAAGAGCAATTTCATCGTCTTTCGTAATTTGTACACGTTCAGTGGTACATCCGGCTGTGTTGCCTATATACCACGTCTCATTAGTGTCCAAGGAATCCATGAGGTCACCCTCAGCGGTGCTGTTCTCCTCAACAAGATTACGTAACTGACGGAAAAGCATCTTGGATTCATGCATACTTTTGTCAACAAGACAATAGGTGTGGCAATTTTTCGGGTTCTGCATATACACATGGAAAGCGTTCAGATAAGTAAGAAGATCGCTTCCGTGATTAAGCAAACTACGAATCCTTTCACGTCGTGGATCGCCTTCATCTTTTTTACTTGCTTTAATTTGGTTGCCTTCACCGGTAAAAATATGCGTTGTTGTAGCACACACAGCCACAATCAATAAAACCATCCCTAAAAGTTTTTGGGAGAGCTGCATGGACTGGGCTTCTACAACAGCACGGGCAAAACGCGGTGGAATGGGATAAGCGATTAACTTCCTTCCGAGAGGTGTAATCCGGTATCCATTAGATCCGTCCAGTGCCTCTAGGAGTGTTAGATGGCTCAAGGCACCTTTGAGGTCATCTAAGCGAGGTGGTGAAGGAAACGCGAAGGCGCCCACGTGGTCGATTCCGATATGCTTCATCAAAAGAACAACAGAGTCCAGCGGTGTCCTCAGGATCTCCGGGGTACCGTACTTTGCCATCAAATTGGAGTAAACGGCAGTGCTATACAAACGGTAGCAGTGTCCAGGACCCACACGTCCTGCCCGGCCACTTCGCTGCTCCGCTGACGCTTGACTTATCCATTCAATACTAAAGCAGCTTGCCTTAGTCTCTTCGTCAATTACCTTGGTTTTGGCGCGGCCGGCATCAACAACGTACTTAATATTAGGTATAGTAATAGAGGTTTCGGCTACATTAGTGGCAACCACACACAGACGCTTACCTGGCGGAGGTGCCTTAAAAACCTCATGTTGCTTTTTTAGATCCAAAAGAGCGTATAGCGGAAGAACATGTAATGTGTCGAATTTTCCATTGGGTTCATCCTCCTCCTCAATTTTAAAGTTCGAAGTCGTACCAGCCTTCCGAGGTCGTTTAAATTTATTTTCGCTCATGGTTGCTTCAGAAATCCCACCAGGAGTGTCTCCTCCTGTCGATTCGTCTTCATCAAGCGCATATTCATCGATGAACAAACCGTATTCATCTTGAGTTTTCTCATTTGTCACATCGCCATCAGGTATGGTGCCATCCACTGATGCGCTGGAGGATGCATCATCCTGTTCAAGCATTTTAGGAAAACCGCCTGAAGTGCCTCTAAGAAATGCATGCTTGTTGTATGTATGTTCATTATATTCGACCTTGGTTTTTGCATAGTGCTCACGGAGACAAGCACAGAGGTCTTCAATTTCGTGTTGCGTACAAAGAAACACGAGAATCCCCCCGGGCGGTAATTTCTTATGAATTTGACAAACTTTCTCAAAGGACTGCTGCACATAATCTATCAAAATTGTCTTCCTTGCAAAATGGTTAGTTACTGGGAAGAGCCGAGCCTCCACATTGATAAGTGGCGGAACAATAGGAAACAACACCCTATTATCACGGAAATCCTGCACACGCATGGTAGCTGACATAATGACTAGTCTTAGTGGCTTGATCTTTGTTTTACTAGCATCCCTACCGTTTGCTTCCAACTCCTCATGAAACAAGTCGTTTCGGAGAGGAACTATGCGCGAAAGAAGACCAACAAGGATATCACACGAAATACTGCGCTCATGCGCCTCATCTACTACGATGACGCTGTATTGGGTAAGCAAAAAGTCAGATTGAATCTCTTTTAGTACGATACCCTCAGTCGCAAACTTCAGCCTGCATGTATCTGATAGGTTGTTGTTATAGCGAACATGATAACAAACCTCTTGGCCAAATGGTTGATTGAGTTCTTCAGCAACGCGTTGAGCCATAGATACAGCCGCCACACGACGGGGCTCGGTGACTAAAATGCATCCTTCACGACCGAATGCTTGACTTTCTGCATGACCATAGCCTGTCTCCCATAAAAATTGAGGGATTTGGGTGGTTTTGCCGCTGCCAGTTTCGCCACAGATGAGTACACATGTCCTCGTGGCATTGTTAATAGCCTCAATAATGGGTTGTTCTTCACGTAGTACTGGTAATCTTGCTCGTTGTTCTTCTATAATTTTACTACGAATAACGGGAATATGTACATTAGCAATGGCTTCTTTGATAGATTTCTCCTGAGCTTTCTCGAGCAGCAGCTGCACCTGTCTCATTCTGGTGTTATCCTCCCTTTGCATTTCCATGATCTCGGAAATATATTTGTGTTGTGCTTCAATAGATAGAGCATCCCGCTCCTTCTTGGTTTCTCTTTCATTGCGTGCCTTTATATGCTCAGCCTGAAGCTTCTTCTTCCGCTTTTCTTTTTCATCCTTCTCATTTTTAAACTCTGTCGAAATAAAAGCTTTATGTTTTTCGACATCAGTTCGTAAAGAAGAGACGCATGCTGTGGCTTCCTTTACAAGCAGTTTCTTTTGTTTTTTGCCCTCAAGTTTTTCTAAATGTCTTTGTTCCCTCGATTTTGCCAAAGTGATTGGCAATGGTGTGGTTAACCCCAAATCATTGAATGATATGCTTTTCTTTCGTTGCATTCTATACAAATAAAAAGGTATATAAAAAGATAAAGGTAATAGTAATAACAATGGTTGTAAAGCCAAAAATGTTAAAAACAGTAAATCCACAACCTTGACAAAAAGGAAAAAGGTAGGACTTCAGATCTAAAATCATGAAAAATGAGACGTGTCAGTTCTTCAAGAATAAAATTAATAATACGTTTATTCTGAATAAATTTTATTAAAAGGTAATTTCAAAATACTTCCATTTAACAAAAATGAAAAGTCGAATTTACTTCTTTGCAGAGTCTCTTTGAGACGCTTTTTTCGCAGCTTTGGCTGCCTTCTTGGCCGCTAACTCTTCAGCTGCTGTAGCTTTTCGGGGGAGTGTCTTCATGCACTGCGCTTTGGCAGACAAATGGTTGACCTTGTCACGACCTTCAGGAATGTTGATTAGAATTTTGGGGATTGTATTGTTATCATCAACAATATAGTAGCCACGGCGCTCCAGTTGAATGACATCGCCTTTCTTAAGGGATGAAAGTGACTCCTCCCCGAGCACATTCTGAGTATAAATTGAGACGGGTGCAATAAGGTCCTCGAACTTTTCCTCTGGATCAGGTTTTTTCTTTGTAAGCAAATGATCATATTCCCTAAGGGTGATAATAACCGATCTCGGATTCTCGGGGACCCATGTCAACTTATGCTTAGTTGTTTTCACATCACCCGATGGATTGAGCAAAATGGCAGCTTCTGTCGCCAAATCACTGAGAGATGACCTTTTAATGCTCTTTACGAATGCATTGCCCCAATCCACGAGAGTAATTTCTTCGCCCTCATTTAGAAGAGCAACATCCTCTGCGTCTAAGAAAATTACGTCCGATTTATAAAAGATCTTTTCACCGAGATTTAAGTTTTTCTTGTGAAGAGGCTTCTTGCATTCCTCCATATGTTTTTGGTCTTGGACAACGCAACGGACCTTCAGATCATTCGAAACAACTGTGTAACGAGGACTGATAGGGTCAATAATCTGAGTGTTATAGAACCAAATCTTCGACCACTCCATGAAATTAACGGTTTTGGACATCCCTTGGTCGGCTACGAAGCGGCGGAGCGCTTCAACTTGCATACCACGCCTTAGTAAAGCACGAAGTGTAGGAAACCGAGGATCATCCCAACCATCAACCACGCCATTGTTAACCAATTGGGTTAATTTACGCTTAGACATTACTGTGTATTCCATGTTCAGACGCGAAAAGTCCTCGATGATAGGTTTACGTAAGTTCATGACATCGCAGAACCAATAGTATTGCGCATTACGATCATGATATTCGTTTGTCCGAAGGGCATGAGTTACATCCTCAATGGAATCAATAATGGGGCAGCAGAAATCATAGGTAGGATAAACTTTGTAGTTGGTACCTTGACGCACATGAGGTGTTAAATTCACGCGGAACATGACTGGGTCACGCATGGCCTTGTTAGGATCTGTAACTGAAATTTTTGCTCTTAAACACGTTTCAAGTCCTTCTTCGGTGGCAAGGCACATTTCGTTCCATAGCCTCAAATTTTCTTCAATTGAATTACCACGAAACGCGGTAGCAATTCCGTCGAATCGACACTTTTGCATCTCCTCACGTGATGTTTTATCACAATAAGCCAAGCCTCTCTTAATAAGATCCACAGCTTTTTCACACATTAAATCTATGTAATCAGAAGAGTACGTTGGTCCACTGTCATAAGATATGCTCAACGATTTTAAGTCCTGCTTAATAGCTTCTTCATAGTCTTCGTTTTCCTTAGCAGGATTGGTATCATCAAAGCGGAAAATCATTTTTCCCTTGTATTTGTCTGCAAGCATGCGGTTAATGAGAGCAGCTTTCGTATGCCCAATGTGCAAGAAACCGCTAGCTTCAGGCGGGAAGCGTGTAACGACTTTTCCCTCTACTGCATCAGTTAGAATAAGTTTATCTTTTTCATCAGAAGACGATTTTGGATCTGTAAAGTAAGTTTGAGATAACGTAAATGCTTTTAGGTGAATTAAATCGGTCATTTTTTTTGAGAAAAAATGTAACATGAACTGAACATGAAATAGAATTTTATAGAAGAAAAAATGTTGGAAAGCAATAAAAGTTTAAGAATATAACACTTTGTTTTTTACAAATATAAAGGTATAGATGTATTTTTCTATCAGGTAATATTGATATAATATTTGTATAAATGTTAAATGGAATCCATATATATGATATGAGCACGATAATAAAGATGATTCCAAAATGTAAGTAAAAAAACATATATATATATATATATGTGGTGATCATATATAAAAAGGGACTTATCCAATAAACAAAAAGGTTGTTTTTCATTTTAGAAAAGACAATTAAAAAATATTTAATACCATTAAATAAATTTTTGTAAGCGATGTATTTGTAGTATAATAAAAATATAAAATAGATAATTTGATATATAAATATAAAAACTAGAAGTAAATGAAAAATATCATTCGAGAAAGTTTATATTTACATAAGTCTAAAAAATACAAGTAGAAAAATATAACAATTATCAGAGCAAATAAGGGAATACTGTTTTCAATAATAAAACCTAATTTTAATATGGAAAACGATAAATGCAGTGAGAAGCAAGTTTAAAATAATCGTAAGAATACATTAACTGGTAAAATTATCAATAATAAAAATCTACCTTGACCTTCAGTCGGGCACGCTTTTCAACTTTTCACAAACGACTGTTTCAAGGCTAACAGGCTAAGGTAGTAAATTTTTAAAAAATGTGCATGTCAACCTTCTTTTAGATTATCAAATAATAAATCTAAACCGGTATAACAATTTAAGATATATAATAATAACAAAATCAGTATTATTATATAAAGCAAAATAACATCACTAAGCTACACTCTAATTATTTCTTAATTTCAGTATTTAGTAAAATTCAGTTTTATAGATACATAACAATTTTAATTTTAATTAGTAATTTCCAAGCGTATAAAACTCATGATTTATCGCTAATATATAATGATTCCATAAAATGAATATTCATGCTTAACATAAGTTTTTAGAAGCATCCATATATTGTACATAAATAATGTAGTAATTTCGAGTCACTGCATCATGTAAGTATGCAACATGGCAGTAAAAAAACATGCTTTTGATTAGAATTCTCATTAGAATAGCCAGAAAATAATGAAAGCTTGTGATCTCACTATTACAATCGGTATACGTAAAAGCTACATACAAAATAGTTGCTTAAAAATCTAAAAAAAAAGATCAAACATCGAAGATAAATCTATGATATATATTTTTTCCAACTAAATAAATGAAGTTGTAAAAACGCATTTATTAATCCTTTTAAAATACAAAATAAAAAATGCATTGACACCACTACCTCTCCCTAGATATGATAAACTCTTAAAAATATTTTTACGAAAATTTAATACAAAGTATATAATCAGCTTACTTCAAATCGATGAAAAATGTGAGAAATTGATAGCTTTAACTCTACAAATTTAGATTAAATCATCTTAGTAGTTTCATAAATAGGATAAAAAATCAAACATAATAGCTAAGGAATACAACAAATATGTATATATAATAAAAAGGGGTGAACATAGAAAAGCAGAAAAATTACTTCTTCAACTTACTTTTAGTATGAACATAAATAAAGAATTGCATGAGTCTATGTATAGTAAGATAATCTTCTTTATTGATTTATCTGATTTGCATTTTGAGTAAATGGGCAAATTACAATTAAAACACATTGTGGTTTATACCTACTAGGTGATAAAACAGAAGAAGCTACACCATGAAATCATGTCCGCACGCGATATATTGAGGGGTGATTAATATTTAAGCGATACTTCCATCCTGCCGCAAAAATGTAAATATATAATCTTGAACAAATAAGTAAGTGGGTTAATATCTAATTAAAATTTTATATTTATATTTATATTGAATCCTTCACCATTCCATACGCTTTAACTGATCAGAGAAATATAATAAAAAATTAAAATAACTAGATCAAGTGAAACGCACCCCAATTACACTTAAGAATGTTATGGGTGATAAAAATATATATATATACAGTTAATAATATAACAAATCAATTAACTTCCAAGTGATAAATAACTAAATAAATATAGCGAATCCTTATGGCCTGGTCCAGCCCGTTAATTTAGTGATACCCGCCCCCGGCGCAAAGGTGACCAAGTGGAGGGGGGGAGGGGGAGGGGGAGGGGGATTAAAGACCAAAGCGTCAGCATACCGACGAACTTTAAAATACTGAAGAAACTATCCGCCAAGAGAATATAATGCATATTTAAAATCTATCAAAATAAGCTATTCAGATGGCACCCCATATAACTTCTATAGGAACCCCCCCCCCTCCTTCAAATCACACACATATATTCTCAAAATTTTTGGTGAGGGGGGAAAGCCTTGAACATACCGCAGCGAGGTCCATCCCGACAAACAGACGCCAATGCTTATTATTTCCCCACATTTCAATCAGACGTAGAAGCATTTAAATATGAGCATAATACCAAATATTTGAGTCATACGCACTGGCTTTTAATTTGTTAATGTTATAGAATTTTTTATCAACGTAAGTATGGCCAAACTCGGAAAATACCCAAATATATATAAAGAAAAGAGCATCTGATCCTTAAAAACGCCGTTTAATATCAATAATATCAAATTTCCATAAGCAAATTGGCCTTTGGTTTTAAACTTTGTCAGTTTTACCCTTGGGGGCCTAAAAAAATAAATCGAGTTCGGGGAAACATTTTCACACAAGTCCATGTTCTAAAAAATTAAATAACAATAAAACGTATAAAATGAGATGAGGACGTATATTCAAAAGTATTTTGGAAAACATTACAACATTTTTCAAGCGATTTATGTATTTAAAACGGGTGATTCTCGAAAAAGTAACACAACATCAACCCGGATCCATTATAAATTAAATATTCAAGTTAAAAAATATCGATTAAAATTCTTATAAAATACTAAGAAGAGAAGTTTTTCTAAATGTAAATAGGATAAAACGTATAAAATAAGAACCCAAACCATATTCCAAAAACCGGTTATATCAATGGAACATCATTTTTTAGCGTTGGGGCCGAAAATTTTTAGGGTTTATAATGATAAATATTTATAAAAAAAAATTTTTTTTTAACTTGAGACATCTTCAAAACAACTTGTTGTACTATTCGTTGGTGATTTTTTTAATTAAAGTTGAAATACCCATAAATTAATCCACCGAAACATAATAACCATTTTTTCGAATCGAAAATCCTGATGGGCACATCTAAAGTTTTAGGAAATTAATATTATATATTTTTTTTAATCCCCGACACATTTTTGAAGGTCAGACATAGTGATATCCACAATTCTTTGAACTCGCTTTCGCTCAAAACGATTAAATTTTCTTCATAGAATAATGCACTTATTATAATATAAAAAATTATTAAATTATTCCATCAAGGGGGTATTTTCAGTATAAAAAATCGATTCATGGCAAATATTGGTTTGCGAAAAGAAAATATCGCGAAGTCAAAGAAATAATTTACGATGGTTTGTATTTGTGAGGATATTTTTTCAATTGAATTATGATTTTCAAATAATAGACTAAAATGGCATAAAAACAATCAAAAATAGAAAAATTTTATTTAGCTTTGTGTTTGGTTAACGGGTGTTTGCTTTGGATTTGGGTGAAATGGTTTGTTTTCCAAATTAAGGCATAAGTATTTTTTATCTATTCAATAAAAGGGTTTAATTTATCGCATTGCAATTAAGTTATTGGGAGGCTTTGTTTATTAAAACAATTTCGTTAAATAAAGTTTTTATTATTTATAACCCTCCCCCAGAAATCCATATCAAAATTTTTTTTTTCATTTTAAAACATTCTATTCAGAATTTCGCTTCCCTATTCCTTTATCCAATTTGAAAAAAGATGTATCATTTAACAGCTTAAAATGCCCAATATAAGAATTAAAACCTCGATAAATAGGAATCGGAAAACTAAATTTTCTTTTAAATGCCAAGAATTTCTTTAGATTTTGATTTTTATAAGATAAAATAGGAAAAAAGATCAATTTTTTGTAATTGGTGCATTTGGTGCCGGTTTGATGGTTGAATCGGTTATTGGAAAATGCTGTGTCTGAGTTTTTTGTCAAATAAAATACACACATATATGATTTTTTTTCAACAAAATGAATGTAATTATAACAACTCGGCCTTTTCGGTGAATAAACGGTAAACAAATTTGGCCATTGGGGGGTTCTATGGTTAAGTTATTGTTCGTCATAAAGTTAGGTTGTTAATCAATCCTTCCAACCACCTCCCTAATATTTATTCATAAGTTGGTATTAATCGAATAATTATAAGATTTATACTTGTTGCTTCTTGATCTTCCTCCATTTGTTTAACAGTGTTGTGGGTTGATTTTTTTTTCGTTTATTGTTTCCCCCGGATTTCCTTATAGTATAACGCTTTTTAAAAAAATATATATTAAATTTTATTTATGTTTCAACAGCAAAATTTCAATAATTTGGGCTTCTTTCAAACACCATCACTATTCATATCTGAGGATTCACTTTGTCATTCAGTTTTAAGTTTTTTTAAATCCAACATTACCATCGTAATTTTTATGGCTCTAAATCCCCCCCCTTTCCCGTCCATATGGAATCTTCTTAACTTATCTTCATTTCCTGGCGTTATGACTTTGTATTTTTCCGTATGTTTTCTAAAAATTTTATAGTATTATGGAATTCGTGTAATAAGAGCTGGTGCATTTTCTGGCTCAACCTACTTATTTTACGATGTATTAAATGACATTGTTATTCATTCCCCCCTCCTTTTTCTTCTCGAAACTTACACTTCTGGAAATAAAAAAATCTAATCACTAGTTTCCATTTTTTGGTTTATAATGTAGGTGTCAAAAATCATAATACATATAGTGGGGGCCTTGAACATTTTTATCCATGGCTCTAGCCGAAAACGGCGCGTATTTAATATATTTTTAAGGATTTGTTGAGGACCAACCTTTTTCTTTAGTGTTGATGGGATCTTTGCCTCGTAATTTTTTTAAAATTAATCTGGCAAGTAATTTAATAGATAAAAAGAAATTCTAGTTTAGTTTGGCATTTCTGGTATTTTAAGGATTTTCTTCATTCTGTTTCTCCTCATTTTTTAATTTATTAACTTACATCATCCTTAATATTTACTGTCTATTGCTAAGAATTTATTTGTAATAATAAATTTATGTTAACATTTTTTTTACAGCTTTGGTTTTATTTTCCTTTAAGACTTTAATTGTATTTTATACTCTAAACCATTTTCTCTTAAACACCTATATTAAGGAACACAAATCTCTCTATATATATATATTTATTATTATGCTTCGCCATACATTTAGATTATCGATGAAATATGCGAAACTTGAGCTAACTACTCGAGGTGAGTTTCCTCATGGGATGAAGGAACCTGGCTTTGTAAAAAAGTTAGACAAAAACATCCCTTGGTATTTTTCATCATACCGTTCAATGTATCATTGGCCTGTTGTTGGTGACAATTGGAGTGACCTTGATGAGGGGAATAAACATCATGATTTACATATGTTTTATACTTTAGCGTGGTGGAAGCTTGGTGAAGGTATTTTTGACGCTGACGACGAGGATTGGTGAGGGTAAAGATGAGTTTAGGGACGAAATAGAATCATTATGTTTTGAAAAAAATTAGGGTGCTTTAAGTTTTTGTTTCCTTAACGATCCTTTTCTCATTTATTTATTATTTATAATTCTTTGATGTTTGTATGCTATATTTGTTCCAAGCTTTTTTTATCAATTTTATTTTCTATCTTTTAACAGAAAAGTAGAAAAATGCTTAAACGCACTGTAGGACACCTATATAGGTATCAAGAATTCGAAATGCACAATGAGGCCAAATATCCCTTTAATTATCCTAGAGAAGCTCCGAATACGTCCGTGTTTCCCCAGTTTCAACTTAATTTTTGGATGTTTTGGGGGTTTGGTCGGCAGGAGTTATGGATGGACACTGAAACTCGACGCTATGAAACATTTTGGGAAATGACTCGTCGCTTTCTTATGTGGTTTTTCCCCTGTTATTTTATTTTTCCTTTCGGCATACCCAAATGGATCGCCTCTAACGTTTATGGTGAATATGGTGAGAAGCCATTTTTAGATCATACTATGCACTTCCCGATGGATAATAACTATATCGAATGGGGAGGCAGCTCTCTTGATGCAGAGTGGCTTCGTCATATCCACTCGAAGGAATCATTCTGAAGGTAGTATAGTAAATTATATTTCCAGGGTAGGGCCTTTTTCCTGTAACTCCGAATAGTATTTAGAAAGTAAATTAATATTTAGGAGAATTTTTTTTTTTGCTTTTAGTATTTATACGAAAATAAAAATGTCTTAATATCTATTTTTTGCTATATATATTATTATTATTTTTTTAGTCCCTATTGATATTTTATTGCAGCACTTTTTTTTCTAAATTAAATAATCTTTAAATAATATTAAGAATAATAGTGAATTAATTATCAAACTTTTTTGCTTCTACATTTTTCTCTCGACTACAAAATGTATAGGATTGTATAAGTCATTATAATATGCTATGCCTAAATTTTAATGAAACGCTTAGGGGTTTCACGGATTGTGTGTCAAAATAATACACGGTTTCATTCAACATATGGAATAACACCGCTTACGCATAAGCAAATGCAAGTACGTTTTGGAAATCCAAACAAAGAGATTAGGGACCAGCAGACGCTTCTAAAATTGACAGAGTTGCAAATGTCCAAATGGCGACTTAATAAGTGGAATTTTCGGGTTCCATTGCTAATCGATGGTGAACAAAAAAGGCAACTATTCTTGCAATTAGATATCCTAAAAAGTTTATGTATCGAGCAAATGAAACAGAATGAAGCAGTCGAAAATGATATTAAACTCGTTTCTTCTTTAACAGGAATTTCCCCAAATTTAGTTCAACAAAAAAATCGTGCTTGGTTGCATGAAGAAGCTGCGAAACTTCGCTGGATGGGTGAGTTAAACAAGGCCAAGGATCTTCGTGATGCCTTTTTACGACTTGAGGTATATGGTTCATCTGACCATCGACTTTTGGAGCGGCTTTGTTGTGTCTATGGACTTGGGATGCTTGGTACATTTGAAAAGGCATTCTCCAATCTTATTACTGAAAAAAATGCCACTGGTGAACTATACGTAGATGAGGGTAATCCGTTTACAGAGTTACTACAATATATTATGACTCGTTTTCCTCATTTTGACATAATTTATGATTTTCTTGGATTTAATCCTGTTAGCGGTTATCGTGCTTCATTAAGCCGTTTTTTGACTAGTTTATTCCAAGCAAAGTATATCAATGAAAAAAATATGACATCAGGAAGAATTCTTTTTCACAATCCTCATCGGAAGGAAATTTTGTTCGATTATGGTGATAGTAAAAATACAATTGGCTTTAATGACTCCATTTTCGGGCTTCCTGATTTTCTTTACATAAAAAATATGGATTTTTATTTGATCATTATCGCTTCAAATAATCACTGGTTGCGTAATCGGCAGGTTCCACACAGAAAACAACTGGAAGGAATTGCACGAAGAGGAAGCTTTGTTTTTGGGATTCCTATAGACAAAGTACGAATTAAAAACCTCTTACTTCCTCCATATTATTTGGACAATGCCTCTTTGTTACGTTTAGTTGATATTATTCTTGATCTTTCGAAGGAAAAGCAAAAAGAACTTATTCCATGGCTTTCATTGTATGATAAAAAACTTGACCCCAAGGACATTGATTATTGTGAATTATCAACGACTGTCAATGAAGAGGAATGGCTTACTTTGTAAGTTTTTGTTTCAATTTTATCGTTTGAAGACTATCGAATGCTTTGGTATTCAATACACTTCAAATATATATTTACTCAAATAAATATAATTTTCCATAAATAATTATTATTTATTCGCAGTAAATTTGCTATTATTTTGAAATCTCTT
>HF955201.1:1807153-1835386 GCA_000982615.1 Phytomonas sp. Hart1 | reverse complement strand
TTGTACTTTTTTTTATTTCAACCAAGGATTAGAGAATATATGATATATATACGCTATTTATGAGCATATTCTATTTAAAAAAAATCTGGTAAATTCCAATAGATAGATCTATCCAGTTGAACTATAGTTTGAAGCAAATTAGTTGAGTCACTATTTAAGCTTAGACATCTATGTGTTTTAAATGATAGATTTTCTATTTCACTAATTACTTCTAGAAACAGGACATAGTAACATTTTCTTAAAGGGTTGTTATCTCCTTTTCGTTGAAGAATCGTATAAAAGGTGATTTCTTCAAATTTAATCAAGAATAAGGTCGTTGAATTTTTGTGCGTACATGATCGTTGCGAAGTATGAAACTTCTGGACTACCACCGATAATTCTGCTAATTTTTAAACTTTCATAGCCAATGCCATTACACAATTATTCACTGATGAATCCTTGAAAGTTCGACATATGTATTGGGTATTTCAGCAGCATTCAAACCAAGTTCGCTTAATATTAAGTAGAAAATTGTGTACGACTATTCGAAGGATTTATGCCTGATACTTTCCTAAGAATACTGCTTCATATATATTTTCAAAATATGGACTACACCTGGCTTATAAAATATTTTTTTCTCTCAAAACACGATTTATATGTTGCTTAATTTCCTTCTTATTGTTCATATGTGCTTTTTTTACAAAAAAATAAATATACGTAAATATCAGGAAGATGACCACCAAACGTCGCAATCACGGTCGCGCGAAGCCGCCGCACAGCCGCGGGCGCGTTAAACCAGTGCACTGCTTCAACTGCGGCCGTCTGACACCGAAGGATAAGGCTGTGGGCCGCTTTGTGGTGCGTCGGATGTTAGACGCCGCCTCGGCCCGCGACGTGGCGGAGGCCTCCCCGATCTACAGCGTAGGTTTCCCGATGCCAAAGCTCTACATGAAGCAGCGTTTCTGTATCGCGTGCGCGATTCACAATCGCACTGTGCGTGCGCGCCCTGTGAAAAACCGTAAGATCCGCCACACCTGCAAAGTTCCATACCGTCCGGCCACCAAAAAGTAAGTGCTTGCATTTAAAGTACAATTGGTAAACTTCTTTTCCATCATTTTATAAATTTATAAAAATGACATCTGTATATATCAATTCTACTAAAATTTAGTATAATGGATTATCTTTGATTAACCACTTTATTATTTCCTTTGCTTTTTTTTTTAACCCCTTCATTGATAACCTTTTTTATTATTGATCATTCATATCAAGTGATTCGTACATTTTCCTTTCTAGTGCAACCTTTCTTTATCCCCTCAGACTACATGCGGAGAAATCTATTTTTGGCTACAAAAACAATGTCTAGCAAATGCCCATGGAGAGACCAGTCGAACGATGTCATCAAAATAGCTGTGGCGGAGAAGAAGTTGCCGTTCTACGGTCTTGAACAAGCCCTCGCCCCGGATTATGAACGAGCCATTGCTCTTCGTCGCGAGATAGTGCAGGAGAAGATGTGCCCCTCCACGGTGTCCTCGCACCTTCTTGAAAAGGTGCCGTTTCGGGGCTACGACTGGCCGCGCGTGGTAGGCCAGTGCTGCGAGAACATCCTTGGCTACGTGCCGATCCCCGTGGGTATGGCCGGGCCCCTTTTGCTGGACGGAAAGGAAGTCGCTTTGCCCATGGCGACGACGGAGGGGGCCCTCATCGCGAGCACCCACCGTGGCGCGCGCGCTATCAGCGAAAGCGGGGGCTGCTCAACCTTTCTTCTGAAAGAGGGCATGACCCGCGCACCGGTCGTGGAGGTGGACAGCCTCAAGGAGGCGGCCGAGGTCTACAAGTTTTGTGAGAAAAAGTTTGATTGTCTAAAGGCGGCTTTTGAGTCGACGACTCGCTTTGGCAAGCTGAAAAGCGTGAAATGTGTCATCGCGGGGCATAAGGTTTACGTCCGCTTTACGGCTTTCACGGGTGACGCGATGGGAATGAACATGATCACCAAGGGCTGCGATAAGGCGCTGGAGGTGTTGAAGGAACATATTCCATCCATCCGTGTGCTTGCCCTTTCTGGCAATTATTGCACTGACAAGAAGCCATCGGCTATCAACTGGATCGAGGGTCGCGGCAAGACAGTCGTCGCGGAGGCTGTGATCAAGGCCGAAACCATGGAGCGGGTCCTAAAATGTTCGGTTGATGGGGTTCTGAAGCTGAATGTTGACAAGAATCTCATCGGATCCGCCCTCGCGGGGTCAATCGGGGGCTTCAATGCGCACGCCGCGAATGTGGTGGCGGCTATTTTCATCGCGACCGGGCAGGACCCCGCGCAGGTGGTGGAATCCTCGGCCTGCCTCACCACAATGGATCGGCAGGACGACGACCTCCTCATCAGCGTCACTATGCCGAGTATTGAGGTCGGGACTGTCGGGGGTGGGACCGGGCTGGCGGCCCAAAAGGCTCTTCTGAAAATGATGGAGTGCGCCGGGGCTAATGAAAAAAACCCGGGTGCGAACTCGCGTCAGCTCTCTCGTGTTATCGCGGGGGCGGTGCTGTGTGGGGAGCTTTCCCTCATCTCCGGCCTTGCGGCGGGGCATCTTCTCAGCGCACACATGAAGTTAAACCGCAAGCCGTCATCTTAAAAATTCAAGACGTGTAATGGGTTCCGGAGGCTGTGTCTTTTGTGTATTAGCATTTCTTTTTGAAGGGAAAGAGGAAAAAGCGCACTTTCAATGTAAAATATCTTTATATCAATACTGGAGTGCGCTCACCGAATTACTCAAAATTGACCTTTATTAACGTTTAAGGGTCTCAATCCATCCTTGCTTTTGTTGTTTTATATTTTTTCGAAATGTAGCCAATTTTGATTTGCCCTTTCTGTTCCTTTTCCAAATCTTGGTATGCTATTACTAGTCTTTATGTGGGTCGCCTCATTATTAATAGTGTGAAGGTAATTTTCTTTGTATAGAATCCAGAAAAGGTTAAACAACAAGAATAAACTGATCAGGTCCATCCGGTAAATCTAGACCCGAATAAAGTAGAAAAGAATACTAATTATATTCTAGTTGTTCTAATATGCCGCATTCAGTAACCCTATTTGTCGGAAATTTGTCTTATGTTGCCAATGCTCAATATTTGGAGCGCCTATTTTCATCTTATGGGGAGGTTCAACAGGTGACCATTAATAACAAGGGACACAATCGTTTTGCGGAAGTGACATTTTCATCTATAGATGACGGTGATGCGGCTATTGCAGCCTTACATTATCGTTATCAGACTGCGAAAAGTCTTCCGTTAGTTGTGCTTTATTCAAAAAAAAGCAAATATGTTTCTGACTACGGCCGATTGGTTGGCCGTGAGTATCGACAGGCTATGGAGGATAATAGATTACCCCGTTTGATTATGTTGGATCAATTCGATCCTCATTTCGAACGCAGTGAAGTTCAGCCGCCACCATCTGAGGAATTTATCCCTGAAAGTAGGCCTTCTCAGGGCATTTGACCCATGAAGATTGTTATATAGACGGTGTCTGCAAGTGAAAAGAGCTGAAAAACACTAGGAAACAGATTTAGGAAGTATGTCTTTTTTTTTTCGCTACTGTACTTATGTGTGAGTGGGTGAATTGGGTATGAAGCTCGAACTTTGAGTTTTCTTCTTTAGTGTTAAGGTTTCCCCCCCTTTTTTTTACTTTCCTCCTATTTCGACTATATTGCATTATATATTCTATGTTCATTGCTCATATACCACGTATTTATCTATTTATATCTATAATATTAAAGCTTTGCGTAATTGCAATGGACTACACAAAAACCTCTACTTCTGATTAGAGGATCGGAAAGTGAACCAAAGGGAAAAAGTTAAAGCACCATGTTGTCTTAACATTTCAGAGAGTTGTCCTTTTAATTTTCTCTATTTTTAAGGTTATTTTATTTTGCCATCATAGTTGCTTGAGATGATAGAATGATAATGAATAACCGATACTGAATGCTGTAGTAGGGATGACGAATGATCCTAATATCGAAATGGGCCCATCATTATCGGAACCTTGATGCTTCAACATTTTTTTCGACTTTTTTTTTATAAACTTTTCGTTAATATAGATTTTGTTGGTCAATTCCTTTTAATTTATATTTTCGCTTGCTGCACTACTTCTTCTTTTGTCCGAGCCATTTTTTCGACGTTACTCCACACGCACTCATAAGTTCGCGCTGTAGGTAAGTCTCTCTTCTTACTGAGACTACTTGTAGGATCTTTTAATTGCTTTCAGTGATAAAAATTGTAAAACAAGCGTTCTTTAGTAGTAGTAGAGATATTATGAGCTCCTGTGAAGCTCGTGCAGAACGGCTGCGCCGTGTTAACCATTACAAAGCGGTACAGGCTGAGCTAGCAAGACAAAAAGAAGAGGCTGATTTTATTGCGCGACGAGAACAAAGGGCACGTGCCTGTAGGGAAGATGAAGCGTTAGCTGCTGAGTTAGCAGAGCAGCAAGCTAAGATTACCAAAGATGAAAAAATGCTTCTGTTTGTTCGGGACTTTCCTGAAGTACGCAACTTGGAACATAAACTGAAGGATGCATATCTAAAAAAGGCGCGAGCCGAACAAGTAATTGACTCAAATACTGCCAGGGAGCAAGAGGTGGAAGAACAAAGAAAGTATCTTCAAGTACTAAATGAGGAATGCAAGCAAGCTGAAGCTTTGGAGGAGAAGAAGCGTTTACGGGAAATCCAGCGCTTCCGGGAGCATCAAGAAGCGCAGTTAAATCTTATTAGGGAACACCAACAGGCTGCTCTCGAGGAGGTGAGTGAGCGGCTGCGAGAGCGGATTGCCGTTGACGCGGTGGTGGCTCGTGTTAATGAAAAGGAATTCCTCAATGCCCTTGAACGGAAGGAAAAGCAACGGAAACTCCAAGAGGAGAAGGACGAATTTTATCGCATTCGTATGGCCTTGAAGAAGGCAGAGCAGGAACGGGAGGCCAAGGAGGAGGCTGCCATCCTGGCTTATCTTGCAGAGCAAAACCGACGCAAGGAGGCGGATGGAAAGACATTCCGTGAGCGGAACCAGGTGAGGGCTAATATTCTTGAGGAACAGGGTCGCTTTATAATTGAGGAGCAGCGAAAGAAGGAGGAGTTAGAAGAGCTCTTGTACAACTATTACAAAGAAGAGCACATTGCTAAGGAACAGGCTTTGCTAAAGGCCGAGAAGGAAAGCCGTGAGCGTATGAGTGCTGCAATTGCGCATGAAAATATTGACCTTATCGAGCAGCACCGTAAAGCACGTGAGAAGGAACAAGCCGAGGAGATGGCGTATCGCCAACGGCTCATGGAAGAGCTTGCTGCAAATGCCAAGTTGGATCAGTTGAACAAGAGGCTGCAGTTTCAGCGCAAAAAGGAAATCATCGCGGAATCTCAGAGACAGATGGAAGCCCGACAAAAACTCAAAGATGAGGAAAGGAAAATCGAGGAGCAAGTCGATAAACTGGAACGTAAACGCGAGGAAGAGATACAGGAGTATATCCGACGCGCTCGTGCGCAGCTGCTAGAGGAGCATATGTCAAAGCTTGGTAGGTTCGCCCCAATTCGCTATCTCAAACCTGATGAGAAAGAAAAATATTTACCTCAAATGAATTCTCTTAGTGAAACCTCATGACACGTTTGTTGAAGCCAATTCAGTGTCATTATTGGGTACGTTTGGTAGGAAACATGTAGGGAGAACTCCGTAAGACGAGGTCAAGTAACAAGGAGGAATGTCCTTTATCGAATACTTATAAATGTATATTCCACTCCACTCCATTTCATTTATATTTATATCTTGAATTAATGTTCACACGGAAACAATGACATGTAGAGGAACGATAACCACCCATCTAGACTGATTAATCTTAATAAGAGTGCCATACTGAACAATTTCTGAATGGCAACTTAGCTTTAGCTTTCAAAAGATCTTTTCTACCCAAGTTATGGTTACACCTCCCTCATTATTTGTCCATCTACTATCCTAAGTGTTAAAGGAAGACACAGAATAAGTATGAAATCTAGAGGTATAGATAAAGTATGGAGGGCAGCACCCCTTCCGCAAACCTTCCAGACCGCGCTAGAATCTGGTGATTGGGTGCGGGCCCTTCACATTTACCAGCGCCATCCGTATCATGCCCCTCCTTCCGACACGTATGACCTCCTGAAGAGCATCATGCATGCCACGGGTATTGGGGTCGAAGATGTGAAAAGCCGTTTCAATGAAAAGATTACCCTGTCCGCGATATTTCAGCGCAAGACACCCGAGGAGGTGGAATGGGGGGCGTATTGGGAGGCCCTGAACAACGGCGATGGCAAGATCATTAGCGCGGCGCTCAGCGGCGCCTCCGTTTCCGCGCCGGCGCAGCAGATCGCCATCGCCGAGGCCTGTGCCGTTTTGTTGAAGGCCGCCGGCAAGGACTGGGAGAAGAAGCTGGTGGACAGCACCCCTTTTGCCACGGTGACACGCAGCAACCTCGCCCAGGTTTCCCTGATGCGGCAACGGTCGGACGTCGCGGTGGATATTCTGCGCCATACTCGCTTCACCCGCGCCGACGTCTCAGTGATTTGGCCGCTAATGTCACAGTTTGGGTGGAAGGAGGTGCTTCAGATGATATCCGCCTGCCCCAAGAACTCGGTTCCGTACGACCAGGTGCTGCCGTTTATTTTAAAGAGTGGTTGTAGCCTGCAGACGCTATCGGAGCACTTAGAGCAGGCGCGTGTGCTAAGCGATGTGGATGTGGTGGCGCCACTTATTGCATATGCGATCGAAACTCAGAATTGGGATTATATCGATCGTGGCATGGAGCACCTGGTGGATATTGGACAAGTAGCCGCAGCAGCACGCGATGCTTTTACGCACCTTTGCAAGCTTCATGGTCACGCGAAGGTATGTAAAGCTTTGCAAGATCATAATCTAGAGCTATCTAAGTTAACAATTAAGCGTCTGGAGCTCCTTCGTTTGTGATTCGTTCTCTTCGCATTGCAAAATTTGGAGCATAAAAGTAATACGTTATAGTGTTTCTATATCTTACTCTGCTAAATTTTACTCCGTCTTCTCATAATACTTGTTTCAGAAGTCTTAGATCAGCCTTTTTTTTCTACCAAGATAGTACTTCAACATCACCAATAAGAGTCAGCAGCAACTTCAGTATATATCATTTGTCACTGTCATCTACTCTGTTGTAAAGCTTTCTGTGACGTTGGATTATATTTCTTTTTTTTTTTACCTTTGCACTCTGTTCTTGTGTCTCATTGGTTCACTTTGCTGCTTGATAAATTATCTTTTCATGTTACTTCCTTTTTCACTTGTGCCCAGTTTTCACACGCTATATAGTTGATTATTGGTTAGATTTATCTCTACCACTTAAAAAGTTTGAAGGAAAGTGTACACTTATCACCATGAAGTTTTTTTTATTTCTAGCAATTCTTTGTTTCACGGCAGCCTTGTCCTCTAGTCTTTGCTTTGCACAGACCACTGAGGATAACTCTGTCCAAAATATTGACCCTCTTCTTTTTGTATCTAAAACCACCTCCAGCGATGACCTTGCGTTAGGATCCTCGGTAGAAATCGTTACCACGGTGTATAATTATGGCCAGAGCCCGGCCTTTGACGTGGTTATCACTGACATGCTAGAAAACGGCACTGCCAAGGAGAAGAAAGTGGACTCGATCCCCTACAATGGATCGGAGACTCTGCGTTACCACGTCCAGCCCTCTAAGCTGGGAAGCTACCTGGTCGGCCTCACCGTTGTCCAGTATAATCTCGAGCAGGGCTACAACATGACGTCGCAAACAACGTACAGCAATCTGATACGCGAAGGGGATGCATACTTTAGGGGCGAAGACATTGATGATGAGTCTTTCCGCGGTAAGCTGTCGGTACTCACACGAGAACGGTACGATCGTCTCCACGCACGCTTCATCAAGGAGACGACGGCATACCTCTTTCTTGGATGCATTCCCACGCTCTTCCCATACGTTCTTTACCATGTGAAACAGTCTATGATTAACGAAATACTCCGACGCTCGAAGCGAAATCGCTGAACTCATTAATATGGATGATTGTGGGGGGAGGATGAATGTATCTCTCCCAAAATTAATCCGTTTAGGTATAACCAAAAAATTGTCATAATAGAGTAAATTCTGAAGTGGGCTTTTTTTTCTTTAAGTCTACATGCAATGGTGAGGTAAAATGTAGAACATTTCTTTTTCGGATAGGATTGACGACTGTGGTTGTCTTTAATGTGTAATGCAGCTGAGAGTGAAAAAATAAGTAAACTGTGGTAGAACAACTACAACAGCGAGTAGGGTGTGGTGGTGGTATTTGGTATATAAAATTTTATATCATTCGCTTCTTTATTTGATTAAAGAAAGGATTTTTATATACATGTATGTGTATATAAAGTACTGTTGTATTTTAAGTAATAATGATGAAAATGCATCCAAAAATGTGTAATCTTTTATTGTTAATTTCATGCTAAAGAGGAAATTATGTGTTAGAAGATATGACTGAAAATTGTCGTTCTATTTTATTTCATTTGTGTCTGCATTTTGATTTTTTGTTATTATATATCTTTCTTGAATATAATAGATAGGTAAATCTAATAGTGTCAAAAGATTCCTTGAAACGTGTAGAGCATATTTTTAGAAAGTACTTTGCTTTTTAGTTTTTAAATTACAGGATAGAAAATATCGCTTGGAAAGTTTTTCGCTCTATAGGAATTATATATAATTTTACTTGTATACATAATCCTTTACATTTTTTCATTTTCGATTTCCATTAGAAAGCACCAATGAATGGTAATAACATGATTATTGCCAAGGAGATGAACATCTTTAGTTGCCTTGACTCAGAAGAGGATTTCCAATTTAAATCATCTAACGAGTCATTTTGTTCTGATGTGTCTTCAATTGGACCGAAAAGTTTCGAATCATTTCGAACGCAACAAAGCGATTTAAGTATTTCTTTGGAAACTGATGAAGGCGTGAAAAATGAGAAACTCAAAAGTAGTCAACAAAAAGATGCTAAACACCACTACCTGATTCACGGTCCAAGCCGCGTGAACCGGGATCTTGACTGCAATCGCATTCTCGCTGTTCGTCAGAATAAGTTGAATAATTTTATTTTAAACCAGAACAAAGCTGCTAATGTCAAGCGCCAAGATCATCACATCATGTTGCGGCTGTTGATCGGTGAGGCTTATTTCAGAGATCCGGAGCGGGTAAAGAATCGTTCTTTGTGGAAGAGGATTGTGGCTGATATTGGGAAGGAGTATTGGGGCGCCAACGCCATCTTTAACCTCTCCCCTGATCCCTATCACAACGTTCTTGCGAAGCTGTCCTCAATGATGTTATGGAACAATAAGATGCGGCATTTGGAATACCAATATCATGATAATGAGTTGGAAGCACGACAGACACCTCAATTGAAGGTATTGGAGAAACTTGCACTAAGTGGAAAGTTATTTTTGTAGCTTATTAATTTTATTAAGGGCTAATACTAAGCACAGTAACAAGTAGCAAAGAAGCCCCATATGCGTTGAATCTACTTTATGTCTTTTAAAGGCAAATAATCGATTGTATTTCAGCACCAGTAAAAAAAACTTCCCTTCTTTATCAGCGTGGCTTGTTAGATGGAAATTTTTTTGAGGTCTATGTCTTGAAGAGAGAGAATACCATAGTATCCAAACTGAACTTCACAAAAAATTTTAATATATACCTTTTTATAGTTCATATTTTCGAAACTTGAGGTGCGCTTTGATATACACAAAGCACTTCCAAACACGTGCAAAAAACAATCTATTGGCGGTGTCGTCCAATAAAGCATGGGATAACAGTGTTTTCAAGTGAGCAATTAGAAAAATAGGAAGATGAGCTGGTGGGAAACTGATGCTGTAGTAAGTAATTATATTCAACTACGGTTTGATTATATTACTAGGTTGTGGTTTGTTCGAGTATTCCTATCCTTTATCGTTTTTGACTCATGAATAATCATATGAAAATCAAACGTACTGTCTTATTGTTATATTGAAATACATTTTCTCATTATCCAAAAATGGTGCATTGATGCATTATTTGGTAACAAAAAGGGTTTTCTGTAGAGGTTTCTTTTATTATAATTATTTAAATTTTCAGAGAATCTCAGTTACAAAGACATGGCAACTTACATTAATCCCTTCATAGCCAGGAGCCTCTTTTTATTTTCCTTTCTCCAAAGTGTTATGGGTAATAATTGAGAGGGAAAATAATAGTAATTTGTCATCACTAGCAAGCAATTAACAAGCGTAAGTAACTAGTTGCTTTCTGGGGAAGCTTGTGCGGTAATGAGTATATTGTCTGCTTAAAAATCATTTCAAGAACCATAATTAGGATGTTTCCACAAAATAGGAAAAATAAGATCCATAATCGTTTTTTTCCCGTTTCGTTAAGGACAGAAAAATTTTCCTTAGCGTACAAATATATTGATATGTATGAATTCATTTACGTATTAATTCTTACTTACATATGTCTACGTATTTGTAGTTGACCATGGGTCAAATTTTTATGTACGGTGCCCATCTGTCTGCTTTTCTGACGTTTATGAATGGACAAAGTAAATAGATAAGTATAAATCTATATTTATTTGCTTACTTATTTTCGGCTATATAATTACACTCTGTGATATTTATATACATGAATGAGACTTATATTAGTAAGTAAGTCTCTTTGAAGGAGCGTATTCCACTAAAAAGATTATCAATCCCTATCCATTTATCAGCTTGTTTATAAATATGCTTGTATTTTTATAGATATACGACTTTGAAAGTTCAGAGTTGTCTAAAGAAAAAATAGTGAGCACATGCTATTAATATTTTTCCTTCTTTAAGCTGTTCTCTGAGGTGAAATGAAAAGACGCCCTTTATTCGAAATTTAAATTCACAGGTTGATGCACTACAGAAGGGTATATAAATAAAAACCTAGAGATGTGCTTAAGGATTAAATATAATTCTTTTTTATTTTTAATACTTTCTGCATATAGTTTTTGGACTTCTCTGGTACTTATTTACGCTAAGTGGATATATATTTTTTCTCAAAAATCATTTCTAGCCTTTCCATCTTAATTGCTCCCCTCCAAAAAAAAGAGAAAAAAAAAGTAAATAGGGTTGCATTTTATCTACCTATCACGTGCATTCGATAACCATACACAATTCCACACCCGTTTGCAACGTTTCGACGGCTGTCTTTTTTGATGAAGTCCCTTACCGGTGAGATGGCCGCTACGTACGACCCGGCGGAGGTCGAGAGAGGGTGGTACGGCTGGTGGGAGGACTCGGGGTTTTTTCGGCCCGCCTCCGACACGAACCGACCGACAAATGGGCGGTCGTTTGTGATCATCGCCCCCCCTCCGAACGTCACGGGGCACCTCCACCTCGGCCACGCCCTGACCGGGGCGGTGCAGGACACTCTCATCCGCTTTCACCGCATGGAGGGCGATAATACGCTATACCTGCCCGGGACCGACCATGCGGGGATCGCCACCCAGGTCGTCGTGGAGCGGCTGCTCATGAAGCAGGAGGGGAAGACCCGTCAGGAGATCGGGCGGGAGGCGTTTATGCGCCGCCTGTGGGACTTTAAAGACAAACACGCCGGGTTTATCACAAAACAGTTCCGCGAGATCGGTTTATCGTCCGACTGGACCCGGGAGCGATTCACGATGGATTCGCACTCCAGCCGAGCCGTCGTCGAGGCCTTTGTTCGGATGCACGAACAGGGCCTCGTCAAGCGCGCCAATCGCCTGGTGAACTGGTGCTGCACGCTGCAGAGCGCCGTTTCGGATCTTGAGGTGGAGTTTGTGGATGTGGGCAAGAACTCCAAGCTCAGTATCCCCAACTACAATCGGAAAGTTGACATGGGCGTTCTGACGAATATCGCGTACAAACTATCGGACGGCGACGGTGAGCTTATTATCGCCACGACGCGTCCCGAAACGCTTCTTGCGGATACCGCTGTTGCTGTCCATCCCGACGACGAGCGCTATAAGGCGTTTCACGGCAAATTCCTCAAGTGCCCTTTCCGAGATGAAGTTATCCCCGTTGTGTTGGACTCCACACTGGTGGACATGAACTTTGGTACGGGTGCGGTGAAGATTACACCCGCACATGACCCCAATGACTTTGAGGCCGGTCAGCGCCACAATCTTCCCCAATTCACCATGATGGATCTCAGTGGTATTGTTTGCATGGAGGGTCCCTTCAAGGGCATGCACCGTTTCGATTGCCGACGCGAAATCGTCAAGGCACTGGATCAGATGGGCCTTCTGCGGGGTGTAGAGCCGTACGAGTACCGCGTCGGCCGGTGTAGCCGCACGGGTGATATCATCGAGCCGTTGCCTATGATGCAGTGGTTTGTGGATTGCACGGAAATGGCCCGCCGCTCCGTCGAGGCGGTGCGGAATAAGCAGCTCAATTTGACTCCGGCCTCACACGAGGCCGTGTGGTATCACTGGCTCGAGAACATCAAGCCGTGGTGCGTTTCCCGACAGCTCTGGTGGGGACATCGGATCCCCTCTTACATAGTCCGCCTTGAGGGGTCGGGGACTTTGGATTCTCACCCGGACCCATGGATAGTCGCTCGCGACCTGGCGGAGGCCCGTGTGAAGGCGCGAGAAAAGTTCAACTTGACCGAGGCCGAAGCCGAGGCCGCCACGTATGACCAGGATCCCGACGTGCTGGACACGTGGTTCAGCTCGGCGTTGTGGCCGTTTTCTACACTCGGCTGGCCGGACGACACCGACGACATGCGCCGCTTTTTCCCAACTTCGCTTATGGAGACGGGGCACGACATCTTGTTCTTCTGGGTCGCCCGCATGGTGATGTCATCGCTGCAGCTCGTTGATCAGCTCCCGTTTCAGGATGTCTTTCTACACGCGATGGTGCGCGACAAGAACGGCGAGAAGATGTCAAAGTCCAAGGGCAACGTGATTGATCCCCTTTTTATTGTCCACGGGGCCACCCTGGAGCAGCTCCACGAAACCATCTACAGCGGCAACCTTCCCGCGAAGGAGGTTGAGAGGGCCATCAAACTGCAGAAGGAAAGCCATCCGGAGGGGATTATTCCATGTGGTAGCGACGCCCTTCGATTTGGCCTGTTGTCCTATACTCAGTCTGGACGAAACGTCAACCTTGATATCGCCCGTATTGTTGCGTACCGCCAATTCTGCAATAAGCTATGGAATGTCGTGCGGTACACCCTGTACCATGCCCTCGGGACGGACTACCACCCTAAAAAAATGACCTTTGATGCCGAACTTGACCGCTCGATCTTGCCGCTAGAGTGCCAATGGATCTTATCTCGCTTAGACTTTGCTATTGAGGAAGCAACTCGTGGTATGTCCTCGGGCACCTATGATTTTGCTCTCACAACCAACGCGGTGTATCGCTTCTGGCTTTATGAACTTTGTGACGTCTTTCTGGAGCTCACGAAACCTGTTATTCAGAACAACGGTCAAGATAAGCAGCTGGTTCAGGATGTGCTCTTGTATATAGTGGAAAAGGGTCTACGACTGCTGCACCCGATGATGCCGTTCCTGACTGAAGAGTTATGGCACCGTCTACCGCACTATGATACCTTCACTGTACAAACTATCATGCTAGCACCTTACCCCGAAACGAGTGGATGGTCCAACAGTGAGGTCGAAGAGTCGATGAAGCTCATTCTTGATGTCGTCCACAGTGTGCGTTCCACCAAGGCTTCTTATGGGTTGACGAACAAGCACAAGCCTGGGATATGGGTTCTCGCACACACACCCGCCATCAAGGCGTTGTTCGAGCAGAAGGCTCTCATAATCTCAACACTGGGAGTAGTGGGGAACGTCAAGACGATAGCACCTGAGGAAGAAGCTATAGCGGTGCCAAAGGGCTGTAGCTCTTCATCCATTTCCAAGGAGATTAGTGTCTACATGGTGTTAACGGGATTTATTGATATTGATAAGGAGATAAAGAAACTTGAGAGTCAGTTGGCGACTATTTTGAAACAGATTGAGGGGTTGAAGAAGAAAATGTCTATGCAAGGTTATGAGACAAAGGTACCTGAAGAAATTCGCAACATGAATGATGCGAAGCGTGATACACTTTCGAAGCAACAAACACAATTGGAGGAGATGATCAAAAAAATGCAAGCCTTGAAGGACGAATAAGGGGTATAAAGAGAGTTAATCTAATTTATTGTGTGATTCCACATAATGCAGCTACAATAACCTCCTTGTAGGATTGAATCGTGTTACAATAACACTGTAGCTGAATTACGGCATAGAGCGCAATGGAATATTGCTTTCCACCTAAACTAGTATGCGATTATATCATGATTACGTTTTTATGACTTATTAAGTTTTAGTTCCAATTCATCCCTGTTGTGAATACACCTCATTTTTATCTTTTCATGAAAGTTTTTTCTAATTTTGAGTACGATATTTTTACTAACTAAATGGAAATGCTAACAACGTAATCAATGATTCGAATTAATGACCAATATGTTTTATCTTATCAACTTAACATATTTTTATTGACTATGCAATATGAATGCGATATATATATATATTTATTGTCCTTTTATTTGGCTATAGTCTCAGTGAAGCTCTAGTCGTTAAAATAATAAGTCATTTTTTCAAAAATTTCAAGCTTTTAATTTTATCTTAAGCTCCCCTTTTTCCATTTAAATAACAATCTAAATGTCTTCATGGTCTTGCTCTCGTAATGAATATCCTCAGTCCGTTCATGCATTGATGTCTCTGTGGTGTGGTTTTTCACCACTATCGGAGGGCAGCGATAGTAGTCTAGAAAAACGCCTCGAAGTAGACTTTAAATATCAGAATTCAATCCGAAAACTGAGTGTAGCTGATATAGAGACCCTTATGGGGACCGTTGATGAATATCTTCAACATCACTCGTGTGAAGGCGATTTTCAAGCATTCACATTCTCACGAACCCTGATCGTACTCACTTCGAAAATGCTAACGATAAACAGTTCCTCAACGGTAATGTTGCACCACATCTTGGGGCCGTTATTGGATCTTCTCAGGCAGTTTAGCATACAGGTGGAGTGGATGTCTTTCTCCCGCAGGAACACCATGGCGCCGTGGAACACGCAGTACGAGACGAGCGACATCATGGCACAGGAGTACGCTGAGCTGAAAGCTGCCTTTCCTACAGGTCAGTCCTTTTTGTTAGGCCCCGTCGATAGCGAGCATTACTTTTTCTTTACCTTTGATGCAATTGACCGGTCGGAGGATGCGGCAGTGGAGCAGGATGTGCAAATCAACGTGTTTCTATATGACATCGTACGCGAAGAGGAGGAGGAGGCAACCACCGACGTTAAGTCGATTCCCAAAACTGCACATCAACTGATACATTTGGAAGGAAACACTTACGAGTTCATACGTACGTTCGACGATATTTCATACATTTCCTTTGAGACCAACGCACTAGGCGCTATGGAATCTCCAGTACGACTGCAGTCGCTACTGAAGAAGTTCAAGCCCTCGAAAATTGTTATGCTTGCACTTCAAGATCGAAATATGGATCCTGGTATGCTTTGTCGCACTTACGACACTTTACCTGGCTACACGTTTCAAAGTTCCCTCACCAACCAGTTTCGTGAAGGATATTCATTTTGTCAATTGACTTTTGTTTCTGCCGAAGAATAATGCTGATAGAAAATAGCTACCATTGGCGGTAGAAAAGGAAGTATTGGTGTATCGAAGGTATTGTTATCCAGATAAAATATATCTATTGAAGAAATTACAGGGACAAAAGTTCTTGTCATGGTTTATAAAGATAAAAATACTTCAATAGCTTTTTTAGACTTTGTTTACGCTGAAGACAAATATTAGGAATAAATAAACGTTCTTAGATTTTAATTAAGTTCGAAAAAAAAATGGTATTAATTAGAGAGTAACTCTCTAATTGATATCATTTACTTTACTTATCATAATGTTTTTAATTTTTTAAATAATCACGGAAAGATTTTTCTTTCCACCCCAGTTTTTTTCGCCAGTTTACAGAGCCAATATCTCGAATGGAAAAATGGATAAGAAGATAAGGAATCTATTTTCAATAGTGGCTTCATTTGTTGTAGCCCTCAGGTTAAGGACGTAGAATTAACAAGAAATATGTCTAGTAAAAATAGATAGCTGTTTCCTACACCTTCATAATTCTACCATATAACGATTTCTTGTCTTTTTATTGTTTTACCAAGAGAGTATTATTGGTACTAAACACCACTTTTTGCATGCTACGAAAACCCGAATGCCCCTTATAAACCGACTGATCAAAAAAGTATGATGATATGATCAGACGTATTGGTTGCTAGGGCTAACTTCTTCCCCCGCTGTCTCATTACTTTTTAAAATAAATGTTCATTTTACTCGATGTGATCTTTTACCCAATTTTTCGTATTTTCAACGTCAAGTAGTGATGCATCCTTCCCTTAACACTGTGTAATCGAACACTGCTACTTTTTCGTGAAACCAAAAAGAGGAAAAATGAAAGGGAGTAACTGTATTATTAATAATTTTAAAACCCCTTTCTCTTTCCATGACGTGTTTCACTTTTCTTCCACGTACCGACATTCGAATTGTCGCTTTTAAATTATCTACACAATGAATGTACTTCTACTACATCTTTCTCCAGTCTCTAACGGGGGGCATTCCTCTTTTCAATCGTGGTAAGCTGAGCTTCCTTTTTGGACTTGTTCTTCTGTGTTCGTGTATGTTCAGACTTGTGTTCTACATATGGCACAACAATATAAGCGAATAAATGAGGAACCATGACAAAAAGAGCGGAAGGGATGAATCAAAAAGGGTGTACTATAAAACGAAACATCGTTTTTTCCCTTTTTGTTTCCCTTTTTGAGGTGGCGACGGAATGATGCACGTCGTCATCTCGGAGGTGTACTGGTATTCTCAGACTGGCCGGTAAATTGACGAATAAGCAAAAATGAAGAGCGTTTACTGAAATTTACACGATCCAATGTAGTTTGTCATTGAAAAAAAACAGTCCCAAAAGAAGGAAAGAAGTTCAGTGAGTATATTTCTTATACTAGCGGAGCGATACATTTGCAGGGGTGAGCTAAAAATTATGCCCCAATAATGGATCTTTCCTTTTCATGGGCTGATTTTTATTGTTGCGACAAATACGATATTGGGTTTTGTTTTCAGTAGCTTCAAGTTTTGCTTGCACCGTGTAGAAAGAGAAACGCTTTAATTTATTCTTATTAATATTCTTATTTTTTTTGAAAAATATTATATTTTAATTTATAATGTTTCACTAAAAATGCTATTGCTAACGGCAACATCCTTCTTTGTGCTTCAGTTCTTGAACTACGCAAAATGGCAGCCTACACATGCATAGAGTATTTTGCCTTTATCTTAATCTTTTTTATTTTTATCCTAACCGAATATAATTCCATGTATCTTTCTTAAAGCTCGTTCTGTATTAAGGCTAATTTTTTTTAATGAGCTACTATGCCTCCATTCTTATAATGGATTTATTTGAATAAAAGTTAAAAACAAGCGTTTACTCGAGCTTTTCATTTCCCAGACTTTTTTATTAAAGTTGAGAAATGAATGAAGCATCTACATTTTTTTCGCCATATGGTGTTTTGGTGCTAGTCTTTTACCGTGGCTCTTTTTCGTTTTCTGAAATAAAGAGCCAATAAGCAAATTTGAACGAAATTTTAAATTTTCACACTTCAAATGAGAATACCTTGGTGGTGCGTACACCTCCGAAAGTTTATCTAAGATGGAGAGGAAGAAGATAACAGAGTAGTAATATATATTTATATATTTTCCTTTTTTATATATTCAGGACACGTTGCAGGTAAAGCGTATTTATTGTTTGTCCAATGTAAAAATGCAAATACTATTTGCCTTTATTTATGCAACTGCATATCATCCACGAATTTTAGAATACTGAATTATAAAAAAAGACGGTACATGTTTGAAGAATGAAGTTAGCTATGATGAAGGGTGTGAAAAGTTTAATGAGAAAATTATCGAGAAGTAGCTGCGTCATTCATTTTCATTTTTTTGTTCAATTTCTTTCCTACTGATCCCCATTTCCATGCTGAAAATATAGATCCTTGTCGGAAGTGCTTGGGAATATTATTGAAAACATTTTTGTTTGTTTATGTAGGAGGAGGAAGAGACATAATAAAAAAATAATGAAAAGAATACTAGCACCGAGTAGCATTGCAAAATTTTAACCCCCCATTTTTTTTTAAGGATCAGTATAGTTATTGATATTTGTGTATTTTGTTCCGATATTACAATATTACTTTCGTGATTTTTATTTCCAAGAATCGATGTCTCCACATGAAGGGAGTTAACAAATGAAAAATGTTATAAAAATGATACGTTGAGTCATACTCCTGAAGATATATCAATGAGGATAATCACTTATGATTACCTACCGTTATGAATGTGTGATGACAAAATTCATATCATATTAAGATGTGTCTATCTTTGATATTTCTGGTGAATATTTTTTTTTGCTGTTGAAACTTACAATTAAGAAACGATATTGTGCTTGGTGATTGAAATCTAAAAAATAAATGAGCGATAAAAGTACTATAAAATTGATCTTAATTTAGGCGTGAGGTTTGTTAAAGTATTTTAATCATAAGGAGTAAATCGTGAATCTCATTTTTTTTTCGTATTGATATCTTTTAATTTCCGGAAAAAGTTTTATATGTATAAAATTTTTGACTGTCGATTCCATAGCTTCACACGAGGTGGGAGTATTTCTGTGGTTGACTTTTCATTTTGAGTCTGGTTCGAATGTCCTGATTTTTATTCTTTTTATTTCTCGGAAAAATACATGACACCTGTGAAGGTTTTTTTTTAGGCTTTGTTTACTTTTCGCGTTGTTCGCTTTTTCGATTTCAAGCGCCAGTTGTGATGTCAGCCAAAGATCCGGTCACATTTATGGCGATGTGGGGCTCGATGAAGGACTATAACCCTGATCAGGGGTTCAGTTTTGAGGGCCCGGAGAAGCGTCTGGAGGTGATTATCCGATTTCTTCCCGAAACCCACCCCGACGGTCTGTACAGCCTCGAGGATGACGTGTGGGTTCATGTGGTGGGCACCTTAAATGCCCAAATCGTCTCAAAGGAGAAGAACGCTCATATCAAAAGCTACGTTCTGACGGAGAGCTCACTCTTTGTGATGAGCAATCGCATTATCCTCATCACGTGCGGGACTACGACCCTGCTGAACAGCATCCCTGCGATCCTCAAGGCCATCAGCGCGGTCCGCGCGGAGCTGGAGTGGGCGTCCTTTATGCACAAGAACTACTCCTTTCCGTGGGAGCAGCGCGGCCCGCACACCTCCCTCTCTGATGAGATCGCCACGCTGAAGGGTCACTTCCCCACAGGGAAGACCTACATCCTCGGCCCGGTGGACAGCGACCACTACATCTTCTTTTGTTACGACGACATCATCCGTCCGCAGAGCACCGAGGATGACACACAGCTCAACATGACCATGTACGGCCTGGACAAGGCCCAGACCCGGCACTGGTTCAGCCCTTGCTTCCTCGCAACAGGGGTGGAGACCGCGGGGATCCGCGCCGAGACGCGGCTGGACCGCCTCCTCGACGGGGACTGGACACTGCACGACCTGCAGTTCGAGCCCTGCGGCTACAGCGTGAATGCCGTGCGCGGGGAGGAGTACCAGACAATCCACATCACCCCGGAGGACCACTGCTCCTTCGCCTCCTACGAGACGAACTGCCACGACGCGAACTACGCGGCGCGCATCACCAATGTGCTCAGCGTTTTTCGCCCACAGCGCTTCACCGTGCTCGTTTTTCTCGACCCCGAGAGCGCCGTCGGAAAGGCCTACCACCGCACCCACCCCATCGGCGTCGAACCGGAGTACTTTACCGAGTACGAGATTTCCAATCGAACGGTGAATGAGTTTGCACCGGGCTATGTGGCGATAAAAATTAACTATGTGAGGTCACCGGTCGTAGAGGATGTAGTTAAGCCAAGCGTATAACATCAACCTTAAGTAGAGGGTGTACGTTGGGTAGGCATGCAAGTAATCCAAAGACGAAGAATTAAGTATCAAGGATGATTCTTTTCTTTTTCTTTTAATCTTTTACAAGAAGCCGATGGAACTCTCCACTTGAAAAATGCAAAGATGGAAGGTGCAACCCCCTGTGCATGGTCATAGAACATTGCAGTTGTCTTAAGATCGCTTTGAGGTTTTTACGTAATTTCAAAAAATTCTTTGCAATTTATCATCAATCTCCCCTGGCATTATAACCTTCATCGATGCAGGATATGGTAATCTTTGCTAGCCCCCTTCTCCCTTTCCCACACACTCAAACACGCGCTCACATACTCGACTATTCAAAATTTGAACTATGGTGTACATGCTTTTAAATGCATAAAACACCTGGTGTATTCAGTTTTCGATTGGATAACTAGATTATGGATCAAATAGCTAGAACACTTGGAATAAAGTATTTTAATTTCTAGAGCTAGTTTAGGCTGTCTTAGAATGACACCAATTCATCAGCGAATCTGGGAACATGCTCAATAAGTACTTATACTCAATTAATTTTGACGGGACTCTATTATTGAGTTGAATAATGAAATTTATGAAAAGAATGCGAATATTGGCTGAGCGAACCGTGCTTGTATATTATTTAGCTTCCATGGCGGAACTTCATCAGGGTTTTCATTTTACAGCTGCAAAATTTATTACATAATGAATATCTGACAAACTATTTCTTGAATCGGAAGTTAATAAATACAGCTAATCTTTCCATAGATGGGATAAAGTGTTTTCTTCTACCTAATTCAGATGGAAGCATTTTCAACGAAGTTATTTTAACATCTGGAAAATTGCGCTACAATTGTTTCTTTTTTCTCCCTTTGTAGTGATTAATTTATCACAATTTTCAATGAGCATCATCTACCAGGTTGGTTTGACAAGGGAGTTTTTTTTTCTCTTGTTTCTTTAGGAGTAACAAGACCAAAAACGCGAACGATTCTTTATAATACCTAGCTTTAAAAAAAAAAAGCAGCCGTTGGGTTCTTGAACGTATGTTCCGGCCTTTAGCCTTTTTGCGAAGCAAAGTCCCCGCGCATATTAATCAAGTTCGTCCTTATCAGCGAGTTCTGCACTCCATGGAGCAGGGGGTACAGGGGTTATTGGCAGCCGAAGAGGTCTTTAAGGAATTTGAGTTCTCCTGTCGAAGTGAGTTCATATACGACAACCAAAAAACCTCTTTAGGAAGTGTGAGCCCCAGGATTACGTCTCGCAAGCCACTTACTGAGTTTTGTGGCGATGCTAAAGATGTCGAGCCATTTACCATATTACTTTTAAAGGTCCTGTGTGATTTGCATAAATTAGAGGAGATGCGCTTCTTATTCACACAGTGTTTGCTCGAACTGAATGGTGGTAGATCGCCATCCATTGAGCTATTTAACGTGTATTTATTAGCCATTTCCATGACCGATGCCTATAGTCAGAACGAGGTGGATAATGTTATCGAACTCATGCGGTGCAAGGCTGCTACACCGGATATCGTTACAAAGCTCTCTGTGTTTATCTTATATTTGAGGCTTGGACAGGACAGCTGCGTTTCATGGTGGAAGGTCATCCACGCGGAGGTTCGCGAGGTTGTGGGTCGAAATGCGGTGCCGCGGTTTCCGCTACTTCCGCTGCGTGTGCAGCACTGTTTTCAAACCTTGATACGTCTACATCACGATGTGGTGGTGATACGCGAATGCTTCGATTTGCTTCACACCCTGCGCCCTGAGAGCTGCACCCCGGCTTTACTACTACCCTATATGATTTTGAGCGTCACGAACGAGGAGACCCCACCGTCTAATATAGTGGATATCCTAAGAGTCCACGAGTTGACTTGTGAAAAACACAGTGGGCATTCCACCACTGCACCTTTTCAGAGTTCATCGGCTAATCCTAAGAGTTTGGCACCATCCAGTTGTGCAGAGACTCCAGCTGATCCGCCGCTACTAAACAGCGAAGCTACCGTCTTTCGTTTGTTATTGAAGTGCTTTAAATGGGGTGACGCCGATGCCGCGCGTTATGTGTGTGAGTATCTAAAAAAGCACGAGACATTTAACATTATTGCCGATGAAAATCAGCCTTTGATCTTGCCGTTGTACGCCGGGGCGCTTGCTCGTTCGGGCTTGCTGTTGGAATCGCTGGAGGTGCTTGAAGGGGTCGCACCTCCGCTAAACCGCCCGGGGAGACTGGCGAGGATTTTGAACGGCAATCGCCGCATCATGGCTGATTCCGTTGACGCCGTGGGGGAAGTCGTGCGATCGATCCATGAGTGCGGGGTGGGCGCGATGCTACCGCGGCTGCGAATCGCCGCGGCGGAGGGTCGAAAGGTGACCGCTGCTTCTTTGGATCTTTTTATTGCCGCTTGCGCGCTAGGCGAGGGTGACCGGGGCGCGGAGGGGGTGCTCGCCACTTACCCCTCTTTCGGGGTGAAGCCGACTTGCTTTACTTACACTGCGCTGCTCTGGAGCTACCGGAAAGAGGGATCCGCTTTTCGTGGGATGAATCGACTGCGCTCACTGATGCGCAGCATGGCTGAGTGTGAACTCGCAGTAGACGACACCTTTCTCCGGGAGGCGATGGAAATGGCTCTATCCACGGGTGATTTGGAGTGCGCGCTCGCAATCGCCGATCAGCATGCGGAACTTCATATTACAATGGATAGTCGACAGTGCACGAGTCTACTGGAGAAGCTTTCCATTGCTGTTGACGTTGTGGGAACACGGCGTGCGCTGCGTGCGATGCGCTCCTGCAAGACACTGATAGACTCACGGAGCGTGGAGTTTTGTAAATCGACTTTTGAGAACTGGAAAATCAAATGCGACGACTTAACGAGTCTTTAGGAGGAAGAGATAAGTGAATTTTTATATTTTTGACTGCTTTGCTTTATTTTCTAGCAAATACAAATACCCAGCATCTATGTTAACGATATGTCTCTCTAAATTGGTGAAAGATTTAGGAGTATACGGGTGGAATTTTTTCCATTTCTATGGGCTCAGAAAGAACACAAAAATAAACAAACAAACAAATCTTAAATGGATTCTCTACTACCAGGGCTTTTTGGATTATTTTTTTCATACATGCTTTTATCTGAATAGTATCATTTTTTTAAATGATTCAAACTCTTTGGATTTTAATGTTCTCTTTTTCTCTTTATAGTTAATATCAGCTCTTTTAAAAGGTTAGTTTGCGCAGGTGTCCAAACCTTTGAAATTCTAACCTCATTAATACTGCAGGTAGAATCCAGAAGCTACGAAATCACGACTTAAAAAGAAAGGAATCAATTTTATTTTATCTAATTTTAACGGTCAATAACTCAATCATGGCATCCGCACAACAGATCTCCAACAGCTTTGTGACCGAGTTCTTCGAGCGCGTAGCGAAGAACCCCGCCAATCTTGCCGAACTCTACGGACGAAACTCGGTCTTGCACATTCACGACTTTGAGATGGGCATCAAGGAGATTTGCGGTGCCGATGTCTCGACCGCGGCCCAAGAATGGGCTGCGTTATACCAAGGCAATCATATGCGCGTGGAGTCCGTCAGCGCAGCGCCGATCTACGGCGGCGTGAACGTCTTCGTCACCTTCACCGCTGTGGGGGAGCTGCAGCAGTACTTCCACGTTCTCACCACCCTGGAAGCCCACACGGGGTTCAACGTGGAGGGCTACTACATCCGCCACCAGGTGGTCTCCCGCATTGGTGCGATCGCGCTCGAGGCCCCGCCCGTCGAGGTGACGCCTGGAGTAGTGGAGCAGGAGCCCGTGGCCCCGGCCGTCGAGGCCCCTGTGGAGACGCGGCCGGAAGAGATTCCTGCCCAACCCGAGGAGACGACGCCTACAGCTGTAGAGGAGGAGGCCCTCGTTCAAGGGGTTGCCGGAGAGAGTGCGGCGGTGAAGGACGACAAGGCGCCCATCACAAAGGACACGAAACTGAAGAGCTGGGCGAGTTTGGTGAGCTCATCGGCTAAGAAAGGCGGCATCGAGGGCAACAAGCCCATTCGCGTGGTGGCTGTCAGCGCCACCGGCGACGCGGCCGCCGCGGCCACCGCGAAAGAGCCGGAGGCCCCTGCCGCGAAGCCCTCGAAAGTGCATGTGAAGCGTGAAAAGAGACCTATGGAGGCTACAGGCGATCGCCTGATGTTCAACATCGACGTAGCTGTCAGCGACGAGGAGATCAAGGTGGCGCTCGGGAGCGTAGGGGCATCTTTGCTTTCTCTCCGCAACAACTCTGAGCGGGGTTATGTATTCATGGATTTCGCACCAGACGTAAAGGCCCTCGAAGAGCTAAAGAAACTTAGCCCGATCATCGGCACGAATAAGACAAAGATGAATGTCTTTCGTCAACGCCCTCGTGAGTAAGAATTATAAAATATAATTATTTTAGGTTTTAAGGGTTGTTATATTGTAGTATTTTTTAAGCGTAAAAAGGAAATGCAAATGGCTTATGGTAATTTTCAACATGTTAAACTGTCCACATATACACGCCATTTGTCATCAAGGATAGGTATTGAAAGGTAATTTTTTGATATAGTGGTGTTTAAGATTAACAACGCGCGAAGTACGTGCAAGGTGGAATTGTTTTATGTATATATTTCTAGAGTTGTGTGCGATTCTACATTGGGGAGCGAATTAGAATCACTTCTCTAGACATGTCGATGAAACACAAAATGCGAACACACTGAAGTAAATAGCATGCTAATCTATGGAATTTTTTACGAAGTGGACTAAGAATGTGAATTGTAGGGATCTTTGGGGAAAATAGAAATTGTAATCAGTTTGAAACGTGAGTGATGTTAGTTGTAGTTTTTTTAACCACCAATATCTCATAATTAATAACTAATATAGAGTAAGCTTTACTATTGCTTGCCGATGAACAAGCTTAATTAAATAAGTATTCCTCTTTTAATCCTTTATATTGAGTCTGTACAATAGTTATGTTCTTCCCCCTTTTGTGTCCCGCATGAGGGTATAGTTTACTTCTTTTCTTATCTAATATCTTGTTGCATTTGCGTCATTTCTTATCAAGTAATTTTCTATTTGATAATATTTGTATATCTATATTATTTACACTATAATTTTTTTCTTTGCGATGTCGTTCGAGGTTAACAGAAACACCAGTGGAGCCTCGAATACTTTGACCAAAGTACACGTGCGCGTTCCAGCCACTACTGCTAATCTCGGCCCGGCTTATGATACCTTGGGCATGGCGATTTCCTTATTCATGGATTTGTTTGTCGAGGTGGCCGACATGTTCTCATTCACAATGGAAGGAGAAGGCGAGAAACATATTAGTAAAGGCCCTGAAAATATGCTTGTTAAGGCTTGTGAATTAGCCTTCACAGAGTACGGCAAGCGCCCGATGCCACCCCTCAAGTTTCATGTGGTGAATCGTATTCCGTACTGCTGTGGATGTGGATCTTCTTCAGCGGCTGCGGTTGCCGGCTTTGTATCTGGCTTGCATCTTTGTGGTCTTTCGATGGCCACGTACAATCAAGAGGAGTTGCTATCTGTGATCACGCGTATTGAAGGGCATCCTGACAACGCTGCCCCTGCCATTTACGGAGGCCTTCGTCTTAGCTTCACCGATTTGAATAAGGAAGTCGGTTCTCATAGCGTGTCGGTTCCTGCTAACCTTGCGCTCGTTCTCTTTGTTCCCAATAAGCTAATGAAGGCGGACACACACACGGCTCGCGGATTGATTCCCACACATGTGTCTCTGGAAGATGCGGTCCACAACGTTTCCCGAGCTTCCTTACTAATCCTAGCTCTTACATCAGGACGGTTGCACATCCTGAAGGATTGCTCGGACCGCTTACATGAACAACACCGAGCCGATAAGCTCTACCCCCACTACTACCCATGCTTGGAGGCCTCGCGAGCCACGGGGGCAGAGTACACCTTCCTTTCCGGAGCTGGGCCCACTGTTTGCGCGATGGTGAGCGGCAGACGGGGGGACATCCTCTTACAGCCACCGGAGGAACGGCTGGCGGAAAAGGTGGCAGAGGCCATGTTGAAGGCAGCTGCCACTACCGGGGTCCAAGGCCGTGCCATTATCACACGCGTCTCCGATATTGGTGCTCATTGTGTGGGTTTTAGGGAGTTCAAAGAAAACATATTATTCATAAACAACTGAAATCTAATTATATATCTTCTTTTTTTCTTCAAATAATTACATATTGAATTAAGCGATTTTCTTTTTTTGTTAGTGGTATCACTTTTTTTCATTCTAAATAACTGATTTGTGTTGTATTGTGTAGGTAGAGTTGCTTTCCTCGTGAATTCTGGTTTTGAATGCTTTTTTTTCTAACTTATACATCTAAGCATCAATATTTTTCTATTATTAACACAGATCAAATTTATTATAAAGACTTTCTTCAATTATATATATATATATATTATCTTATAAATCAGTAAAAGTTTTAAATCTTTAAAATAAAGTTAGTTTCTCGTCTATAGACTCAAAAATGAATGAAACCAGAAAGCATTGAGCCTTTTTTACCTCTTTCTAAGGAAATTAACATTTTCATCTCAATTCCCTCCAAAAATATATTAGAAAGCAATAAAAAGAACCATGAATAGTGACGCACTAAACTTGAAAGGAAACAACTTTACTTTCACTTCTTCAGCTAATAAAGATGCCACAAATAACGATTTAACTAGACAAGGCCAGAACGAGAGAGATGATTGTCCACTGGAGTATGTCAGAAACTCAAATAATTCCTTTCAAGGACGTTGTAAATCATTGGATAAGGACGAAAATAAGGGATACTGGAAGCAAAAGCGCCAAGAAAAGCGCGCGAAAAAAAGCAATCTGTCTGCCTCACGGAAAGCAGAACAAAAAACAAAGTGGGAGCTTTTGACCGAGGATGAGAAAAATAAGTGTCGTGCTTCAGCTATAAAAATGCACGAAGAACGTCGTCACGCCAACGAACTTTTCATGGTAGCCACCAGACAGCGTCTTGTCGACCCTGAACTTCCTGTATTAGTGTTCGACCTCAGCTTCGCTTGGTGCATGAGCTTTGCTGAGACTACGAGCACAATATCGCAGCTTAAGTTTAGCTATAGTACGCTGCGCCGTGCGGGATTCCCTTTTCGTCCTGTTTTTTCTTCCTTGATAGGTAAAGAAAAGCAAAACACTGAACATGATGCCAGCGCGCAGGCAGAGTTGCTTCAAGCCTCTTTGATCAATTTTGAGGGCTTTAAGAGGTTTCCGCCAACCGTTGCCGTTGATCAGCACTGGTCAGAACTGTTCCACAAAGAGAAGGTCGTATTCCTCAGCGCTGACGCCGATGAGATCCTTGAGGACATCCATTCAGGTCACATTTACGTTATTGGCGCATTTGTTGACCACAATCGTTATAAAGGACTAAGCAGGACATGTGCGGAAGCACACGGTGTGCGTGTCGCACGCCTTCCCGTCAAAGAGTCCATTGACCTGTGTAACCGTTCTGTGGTGCTCACGATAAACCACCTCGTTGAGGTGCTCAGGTCATATGTGCAGCCGGAGGAAGGCTGTGCGCGCGACTGGGCCCGTGCCCTTGATGCAGTGCTGCCTGTTAGGCGTATCCAACAGGAGGCGTTGGGCAGCCGCAAGCGGCGGCGACAACAACAGCAAAATTCAATAGCTTTTAAGGGGTACGAAGGCCATGCGGACTTCAAGGGAGTAAACTTTGATCCGACTTTGTGACCAGTTACCTTTTCCTCTTGCTCTCTGTGGATCGTTGATCCGTTTTTTTCGTTCCCTCTGTGCATGCATTGGAGTAACGAGGCACTGCTGATATCGCATAAATGGCACTATAATAACAACAATTTGTAAAGGAAATATAATATGGAGCGAATGCTTCACTCAGTCATGATTCATTAGATTTTCTGCTTGTCGATAAATTCATACTTTATCCATTCTAATTTTTTATTAAAGCAAACTCTAAAGCTTTCCAAATACTATCTTCAGAAGTGAATATTGCTTATAATTTTTTTATTTTTAATTTTGGATTATTACACTGAATTCGATATTTTGATCTAATTTTATATTTTACAGTCAATATTTTTAATTTTCGCTAGTTATATTATTACTTTTGCTACTTTTATTATAACAATTTTGAATCATATATACCTACTGATTAGGTCACAATGAGTGAACCCACCAGCCCTTGCAAGGAGACCATAAGGGAGAAGGTCTT
>HF955201.1:1784240-1798950 GCA_000982615.1 Phytomonas sp. Hart1 | reverse complement strand
AATTATATATATATATATATAATTATTATTATTATAACTATTATACACAATTATATCAATACATTTTATTTTATTGTCAGTTTTCAATTATAATGCTAAAACACGTTTCAATGAAAACGTGATGTGACAATTTTAATACATAAGATTAGCGTAAGCTATTGCCATGAGTAAAATTTCACTTATACATGTACTAGTCCTTTTTTAATCAGGGAAAAATGGAAATATGACAGACTATTTTAATATATATTGGTTGATGATTCTTTTTACTTGTTTATCAACTGTTTTTATTTAATTTTATCTGATCAATATGTATCCGATTAATTTAGCCAATGAACTTTTACTTTATTGTATTTTTATTTTTTCCTAGACTTTTTTATAGAATAGATTTTTAGAGTTAATCATTTTTTTAAAGTTCTTGTTTCAAGTATTTTTTCTATATTCATGCATCACTTGTCGTTGTATCCCTACCGGCTATAATGGGGAAAGACTTAACCTAATTGCAATTTTTAGCGATGCCACTCTTTGGAGTATCACTTTCTGTCATATTTTTTAATATGAGTTTATTTCGATCGCATTTCCAGAATTTCATTTGAGCAATTAATCTTTCAGCTTTCTCAAAGATATTCCTTTTTAGTTATCCCCTCAGCTTTCAGGCGCTCGAATAGGCACTTTTTTTGCCATTTCTTTTTTCTTTATTCGTTCGCATCTCTGACCATAACGAATTACAAACAACTTTTATTGTCTCTGGGGTAGAGTGAAAACCACATCAAATTGTTTTCTTATGTGTATTTGTCAATATTGTGGATTTATGCGTACCCGTGTGCTGAAGGTATAGTGCGTCAATTTGACTGCAACGTGTGTTCTAATTTTTTTTTGTTTATTCATCTGAAAGTTTCCAGAGATTTATTTTTCCTGAAAACAATTTATTACATTTTCGTGTTACCACATTTATTACTCCTTATTTTTACATGTACCTTTAAATTTATAGTATTCCCCAATAGTTTTTTTTTCCAAGTTCATTTTTTCTTTCCTAGGATCCTTGTTTTCTTTTTATACGACACGTTTCACTTTTATGTAATCTAGAATAATATTAAAAATGGAGCCTGTTGTTTTCCGTGATGACGATAAGAGACTTCACAACATTGCCATAGATCCCGATATATTGGGGCCCTTAGGTTTAGGTTTTAAAATGCCTGTTGAAACGACGAAAGGGGACGGCAGCATAATAGGTATTGAAAACAACAATGTATGTGTGCTTCTTGACTCAAATAGGACTAAGCAGGTCATTACGATATTCCCTCTTCAAGAAGTGGGTGCAGCTGTACGCTTATTGCACGAGACGTATCCTGAACATCGCTTAAAGGCCGTGCTGTTTCGAGGGCATCGCGTGAAAATCGCAACTCAAAGTACACAAGGACCCTGCCCGGTCCTGGCTTTGTTTAATGCCTTGATGTTAAGTCACAAGATGCAAGCTTCCTATTTTTCCGACTACAGCATTACATCGCGTGAGCTCATAAAAGGCTTAGCGAGCTACTTATTCTGCAGCCAATCGACAACATTGGCATACGGTCCTGCTATTTCTGAGGGACAGTCGAATTGTTTATCAAATGTATATGGTAAGGATTCAACTTACAAAGGGACAAAAAGCAATGGTACCGATGAGATAAACTTTGCATCTATGAACACGAATGTAGAATCCACGAGGCTACCGTTTTCACCGGTGTTAACATTGTCGAAAATCGTTCGAAATCCTTCTACCTTACAGTTAGTTCGTGAGTCTCTCACGAGGACACAGGAGCAAGTCATAGCGCTTCTGGACCGGCTTTATAGTGGTATGAATATTAATCCCATTTTTACAGACTGTGAGGGTTTTGTTGCCGATAGCGATGTATCGCTTTTCGCACTAGCTGGCATTCGTTTACTACATGGATGGGTTATTTCACCGGGGAGTCTTTATGCCCCCTTGCGGAACATGTCTTTCAACGAATTAACAACCCTGGCGGCGTCTTCTCCACCTTTAGCTCCACTAATTAGTTCGAATTCTCCCAATTCTTCGTTTTCTCTGAATGGGACTTTGTCAACCGGCGCGTTAAAGTATGAAGACTTTGCGTTACCTGAGCTACCTCAACACACCTCAACCATTCACGCTGTAGAGTTACAGGAGGAAAATAAAGGTGACGTTGAAGATACTGCCTCGATAAAGGAGGGAGTTTCTGACTCTCTAACAGTAAAATCGAGAGAGTTCTACACCCTCGCCAAAAGTTTTTACGAAGCCACAAATAGTGCTCAGATGACACCGGAGGGCTACGCCGAATTGCGAGAAAGCGTAAAAGAGGGTGAGGTGGCTGTAATATTCTGGAGGAATCATTTTTTTTCATGTGTCAAACTTCAAGATCGTCTGTTGGCTCTATGCTCGGATGATAGTTTTGCAGACAAGCCATCTATCGTGTTCTCTGTTATTTCCCAGAATATGGAGGAGGACGGCTTTACAGATGCAGACGGTGTCGATGTCGATCCCACGGTAAGGTACGTTCAAGCTGTTGCGGGGGATCAGTTTTCTGAAACAGTCATTCGTGCCGCGAAACGCAAGCTACAACAACTACACCCCATGCAGAGGGAAGACCCCAAGGCCGTCGCAGACTACTTGTTAGAGGACAGGAAACGCGCTGGAAGACTTCTAGAAGGAGTCAACCATATAAGGAATCGACAGCAGCAGCTTTTGATACAGTCTACTAACGAGACTCAGTCACCACACCCAAATACTGAATGTACCTCGTCTATTGGTAACCAGCTTCAACCCCATCAATCTGCCGCTTCTAATGGGAATACTGAAGTTTCTTTTGCTCATGCCGATACAGTATATCCATCAATAGCTTCAATTATTTCACATTTTAAAGACATTTTCCCTCAAGTGAACAATGAAATGGCAAAAAAATACATTCTGAAGCACGGAGGAAACCTTGAGAGGGCGGTTAACGCGTATATGTGCGCGTAGACGGTTCGCAGTACTCAAAAAAAAATAAACCCATTGTTTTACGTATAGTTTTTTTTCCTGATAAATTTTGATACACTGTATTTTTTTTGTTGCTTATTGATTTCACGAATATATATTATTACATTATTTTATTTATTTTTAAGAGTGGAATACTATTGATAAACAGTCTATCTTTTTTATCTGCAGCGTGTGGAATTAAAACGTAGTGAATAGTTACCTTATTTCTGTTATTCAATTTATGACTTTGATGATTCGATTTCTACTCAAAAGTTTAATTTTTTATCCCTTATTTTCCACTCCTTGTTGTTGTACTCCAAAGCCTTTCAGAAAAAAAACGCATCTGAATGCCATTTGAACTTCCGGGGCTATACGTTAACCCCCCTTTTTCATGGGGACCCCCTGAGAGCGAGGTTTCCATTGATAGACAACCCTTCCAATTACATTTCAAAAAAACCCCTCTTCACGCCGTCGACTGTTTGGTTGGATTTCAAAAATATCTTGAGGAGTCCGCTAATGGAAAGACCACTGCCGCCTTTCGTGATGTTGTTGACAAAAATGAAAGGAAGAAGTTCGACAAACCCGAGACCAAAAACAAGAAGACAACTAATTATAACTATCCGCAATCGAAACAACGTCGCACTTTTGAGCGCCCACGGAAAATTGTGGAGTTGCTTAACACGGTTCCTATTCTTGGTGAAACAACAATATTTTATGAATTTTTGCAGCATGAAATGTTAAAGCACGAGTATTTTTCTCTACCCAAGGTTGAGGACCTTTTGTCTTCTGGACATCCCCTCGTGTATGATAGCACCGTCAACAACTCTAGCTGTGCGTGTCCGCGTCTTCTCAACGAAAGCGCCTATTCTCCGGACTACTTTGAGCGGCCCGACGTTTTGGATCCACACATGCAAAAACTCATTCATGAGAACGCTGGCAAGGTCCCGCTGTTCGTCACCACGGACGAGGTGCTTTCGCTGATCATGTCTTCTTATTTCTCTATTCATCCATGGCATTTGGTCGTGTCGAGCCCTTCGCGTGCTCTTAAGCTCTTTGTGATTGAAAAGGAGGCCGACAGCAATGTTGACCGGCAGTGGGTTAGTGAGACGGCCACCAGAGATGTGGCCCCAACGGAAGATGACGACATCCTCTCAGAGCGCATCTCAACTCTTGGGGAGGAGTCCACAAGGGTATACAATTGCTTCATTAAACAGTCCTGTCTGCGCTCTCGTGGGACTGTTAAGGTTTGTGACAGGGTGATCAAAAGCACCTTTACCGATATTCAGCCTCGCCTTTATCGTTACCGCCGCTATATGATGAATTTTGACTCGCCATCGAAGCGCTACGACATCATCGTCCGCTGTGAGGTTGATGCCGTAGAGCGCGACAACAGCTTGGTTCGACTCTTTGGTCTAATGGAGCGGTGTCGTCCAGGATCGACGAGTGTTTGGCGTAAGGAGTTGGACTCGAGCAAGGCTTCAGCTCTGCCCATGTCGTTCAGCTCGAATAAGGCTAAGATAACTCGCTGGATTGCGCTGTCGCACCTATCCGGTGTGAATTTTATGAAGATCGGCCTTCTGGCACGCACAGAAAAGGCCAACCATGTCGATCCTGAACATCATGAGATCATATCGGTCCAATCTGAGGTTCCCTTAGTATTGGCTTCACACCTAGGTGTGCGTGTACAAACAATGTGGGCAGTGGTTGATAACATTTTTCAGAAGATCATGGAAGACCGATCTGGTGATGAGGATATGATCCTGGTGAAGCCAAGTGGTAGTAACAAGATACTTCTCGCTGAAAAACAGGACGATGACGATGACGATGACGACGAAGAGGATGAACAAACAGACGAAGAGGCCGACTAGGTCTGTCAATTTTCAGATCTTTGTCATTCGCTGAGCGATTTTATTTCTAATCAATCAAAGCCTGCGTGTAGCTTTCTTAATGAATTCGCTCATTATCTTTGAATGTATTCCAATTTAACTTAATACTTAAATTAAAGGCACTAAAATATTATTTTGCGTGTTTTGACGATAACATAATAATAAAATGGTGCGTGAAGTATGACAAGCTTTTTGGACTTTTGTAGTCGAAAAAGTTTGTGCCATATCTTGAGCAGACCTTAAAATGTCAATATCAAAATGCCTATTTTTTTCTTCCTGGGTCCTTTTTTTTATAAATCTCCTTTCAAATGCAATATTTTAAAGTTTTATCATTTAAAAAATATATAGACTCTTTATTGATTTACTTATTGAAACGATACTGTAATCTTTAGGATAACGAGCCCTACACCCAAAGGAGAAACACACGAGGACATGCGTCAAGACGAGCTTTATCAGGATTTTCCCTTTGCTATGAGGTGTGAAAGCAGTGACACAGTGGTATTTGTTCCCTTTGCCAAGGGTGCACGCTATGGGGATGTTCGAAAAACTCTGGCAGCTCTTCTAGGGCGGCCTTTTCTAACAACGGGTATTGCATCATACCCTCTAGGCAGCCCACGAATTGCTTCTGGTACTGTTACAATTCCCTTTGTTGACACTGATGAGGTAGAGGTAGATGATGGGCCCATTATGCGCGCTCACATTTTAACTAAACTTGACTCCGGTGAATGGGCCACAGAATAGCATGCTCGAGTATGGAAGTTTCTGCACGTGCTTAAAGAATTAGGACTCTTTACACCCCTCTTTTTCTCCATTTATTGATATTTGTTCCATTGTTTGAATAAGCTGGATAAATTGTGATGTTTTAGGGTCATATAAGTCTCTGTTAACACAAAATATTACGTAATTACATCTGTGTACACTAAAAAAAATGTTGGATTTCAGAATGACATTTTAATAGATTTCAACTTTCTCTTCTTTTATCTTTTATTTCATTTTCTTTTACATTTAACAAATAAGTCAGATTAGCTATTTGAGAGTTCTCACTTTTTTTGTTCACCGGAATGGAAAACACCACCTCTTCCCGGTATATCGTTGCGGAGCTAAAGCAGGAGGATGTCCCTGGGGGTGCCTGTTGTGCGGCTGAGACCGTCTTTGCGACACTATTTCCAAGCTACTTGGAAGGCTACATCAAGAGTGTATGGCCCGCCGTCGAGGAGGTGTTGATGCAGCACCAATTAGTTGGGAAAATTGACCTTTTGGAGGGTAGTATGTCCGTGGCGACTACCCGTCGAACGTGGGATCCGTACGCGATTGTGAAGGCTCGTGATTTTATCAAGCTAATGGCACGTAACGTACCTTTAACAAAGGCTCAGAAGATTTTTCAGAGTGATATTTTTTGTGATATTATAAGTATTGGCATGAAGGGTGGTAGCACGCGCCAGTTTGTGAAGCGTAGGGATCGTCTCATTGGGCCAAAGGCTCAAACTCTTAAAGCGCTAGAAATCTTAACAGCTTGTTATGTCCTTGTGCAGGGTAAGACCGTCACAGCCATGGGCCCGGTAAAGGGGACTCAAATGGTGCGCAAAATAGTTGAGGACTGTATGAACAATATTCATCCCATCTACGGTCTCAAACAACTCCTTATTAAACGAGAGTTATCCAAACAAGAGGACATGAAACACGAGGATTGGTCGCGTTTTATTCCAGTTTATAAGAAAACCTTACCAAACAAGGCAAAACTAAAGGCAGTACGTAAAATCAAGAAGGAACGACTCAAAGAGACGCATAAGAAGGCGTCTGGGAAAGAAAAGTCTATTTTCCCCCCTGCTCCTCCTAAGCGTTTAGAGGATATCGCTATGGAAAGCGGCAAGGCTTTTTTATCCAAACGACAGCGTAAACCCAGAGATGAATATGAGTTGAAACCAGATGCTCACGAGAATAAAAAGCAATATAAGAAAGAGTGAGCGAATATATATATATATATATATATATTTAGTAGATTTTACTTTTGTTTATATAACATGAAAGGTAAAGGAGTTTTGGTTCTGATTCGTTTTCTCCATGCCGCATGTAGGTAAAGTTGAAACTGCTTTTGTACATTAAGTTCGCTTTTTTTCACCTTTAAACCTAAAGTGTTTGAACCGTGTGAAATGGAGCAAATATGATGGTGTGATTAAGTACGCGACACAAAACAACGACGATTAAAATATCCTAATAAATGGTGTTAATAGATATAAATACGAGTTCATATATAAATATAAATAAATAGTGCGTCTTCTGAAGGTAGAGTGCATTATGCCTTTTTTGATCGTTCTGGACTTCTATGGATATTTTTTTTCACAATCTAGTTTTATTTGTAAATATAAGGTATTTGTCTTTTAAAATTTAGCCAAATCGTGCGATTTCACTCCATTTTGTTAATAAAAATCACAGGCAAATCTCTTTTATACTACTTTAGATTCTTTGCTGGATATATTTATAGATTCTGCATTTAGAACAACTCCAAATTTGTGTTATCCTAGTTCAATGAGTTTGATTTTTCCAAATACGTCGGCAGAAAAGCTTTCTAAATTTAATTGGCTTCGCTACTTGGGGTATCGAGTAAGTCTTGGACTGGACGATGGGAGCACTCTGACAGGACGCTTGGTGTCCCTTAGTCCGTGCGGGAACGTAATACTCACTCAAGCAGAGCGGGAAAGACCATTAAGACGATCCAAAAAGCGCTCACGTAATGAATCAGTTCTCCGAGAGTGCTATTCTTCCGTTTTGTTTGTTCGGGGTGATTCGGTAGTGACGCTGCAGTACAACAGCGGTCTAACTAATGATAGTTCTGTGGTGGACCGCCTAGGTGCATTTGAGGAGAGCAAATTTCGAACTATCCAAATAGCCAATACAACCCCAGGTGTCCCCCTTCCGAAGCATTAAATAACTTCAGAAACTGGTATTGATATATAGGTTAAGGCTCAATTTCTTCGAATCAAGGATATAGGCATTTATTTTTCTGTTCTTTCCTCAAAGATTTGGCATTCTGCTCTCCCTTTCAAACGAAATCGACTTATTGTTGAGTAATGGATCCAGACGACTAAAGCGAGTTGTTTCCTTTTTAAGAAGTAGTCTTTGTATGATATCTATTTTAGGTTTCACTCTGTGATAAAGTTTCTATGTGTATTTTTTCTTAATGTGTGCCACTTCAAACATCGGAGCGTTTTAACAGTCAGTATTTTATCCATCTCAAATTTCGTAAAACAAAAGAGACATTGCGTTAATTCTACCGCTGGACAGAAAACCATGCATAATATATTTCAAGGAACTGAATCGACGGTGCAACACTTACTAACTTATAGAAGAGGGAGTAGGTGCAGCACATGCAAGGGTGGAGGAAATCAAGGTCGTGTAGCTGAGAAATTCACAGAGGACAAAGTTTAATGCAAAACACTTTACACAGTATTTTGAATAAATAACGAGAAACCGTCCAGGTATTTTTTTATTAAGCTTACTTCCCTAACCCATATCACTTCCCACGTGTCTGTATGACGCGTGAAGTCAATGCTGATCTGAACGATGAGATAAATTCCCACGCTCTAATTCACTCATCACCACGGACTTCTGAAGCTCTTTTGTCCTTCTACCAAGAACGTATAGGAAGGTATATTTTGGTGTGGAAATATTCCTATGTATTCCCAGCTTTCCTTTTTTCTCAACCCCACCCTAAGGCAGCCGATACACTTCAAAAAAATTTGCGTTGTCTCATAAGAATACCACTGAGATAGGTGGTGTGACTAACCTAGGCTTAATTTCAAACATTTTTCCCTTATTTTTGCTGAGCGATAACGTGACTAGAAGTGATGGTGAAGATATTTCTTCAGCAATAGCTCTTCACACTGATATAGTTCCGAGCACTGTCACCAGCGTGAGCTTTTAAATTCCAGATGTAATGAACTTCGGATTGATATTATGGTCTACGTTCTAGTGCTGAAACATCATTTAGCTTACTATAGCATCCTGTTTAATTGGGATTCTTAGCTTAACTAACTCGTTTAACCGCTGTCAGAGATCTATTATTATCTGACTTTGTATCGACAAAACTCACATGGTCTAGCTACGCACTTTAGTCTTGGAATTTATCATGACTGACAGGGTAAGCTGTAGCCTGTCGCGCATGCGTTCACGCATACCATGTGTCTTGAAGGATGGATCACCGGATTTTACTATTATTAATATATCGCTTGGTGCAAACTTCTAAATTACCACAAGACCATCGTAGAATGCTTTAAGGTTACTTATATTGATTTATAATATTTTACATCACGCCACAACTTTGTCTTATACTTTAATAAGCTAAGGCAATATAAAAAAATCGTTATCAAGTGGACCGAAGCTCTGAGGTTTGAATCGTGTAATATATATTATTATTATAGGTTCATCTGGAGAAGCTTAAATGATGAACATAAAGTGTTAAAAATTTGAAGAACTTCTGAAGGCAATACCAATGTATGGTTTATATTTCTGACGGCAGAGATCTTTTGTGCCACCTGTTATGGCAACAGGATAACGCACTGGATGATGTGAGGTCAATCACATTACTTTACCCTGTCATCTCGCACTTCGTACTAAACAGTGGTTGTGTCTGCCGTAGATTGAAAAGTCTACTACATGCAATTAAAGATTCTAAAGTTGTAATTAACTTAGGCTAACGTAATCCTAGAACGTAGATCAGGAGCGCGTATGTACTTCGAAGTGTGGACTGCGATCGTGAAGCTGTTTGAGACTACTCTGTGGTGTTCTTTAGTAAAGCCCCCAAATCGACTTGGTCGTGTTGATTAAGTGTGCATGATGTCTAGCACGTCGATTTTATTACTCATAATTTATTCTAGACAACACTGAAACACTCAGTAAAGATTTACACAATGGCTATATACTTTGTTACTCATACTATTAGTTTCTAAAAATGTTTAAGCTATGTCATCATTGTTAGTGATTCTTGGATTTTTATTATCAATCTCGAGTCGACCTACGTTTAATGCAAACAAGGGCTTTATATGACTCAACCTGCATCAAGCAATACTATCATTGAAATAATTTGAAGGATCCATGAAACTAGGCATATCGGTATGTAGTTCTATTCCAATGCATTTGTTTATCACTTTAAAAGTGAGGGCTAAGTCAGCACTTATAGCACAAATAGTTAGTAAACCATCAACTGACTCATGCTTTTGCAAAGATCACATTTCACTGTCTTCTTACAAAGTGCACTTGTAGTTATAATCCTGTTATCACTTTATGTGTCATCTGAAATTAAATTAGATTACTTCAACATAAAATAATGGCATTCAGGTCCATGCGTTTTGGACGATTTTTAAATAAAGTTGGTAAATAATGACTTTTATTTTAGTTTGCATTGTTCCATATTTCATTTGACTTTTCGCTTTCTTGGAACGTTGTGTAAGTGCATAACGGTCCCTACATGTAAAAATTCTAAGCACGAATAGAAATATTGTCTGTATAATTTTAAAGCCAAAAATATACCTTTACTGAAGCTTAAGATCAAGGCATAACTCCTTGAATAGGGGAGCAAACACACACATTTGCTTTAAAATCGTTTATTATTTGAACACCAAAGGATGCTTCCGCGCGAATGTCCCAAAAGGACTTCTAGTAGCAGTATTTACGAGTCTAAATCGCAAGATGCTAGTCCTGAGGTATTCATGTCGTCCGTATGCAGTGGGATTGTCTCCAAAGGGAGGCGGGCTGAGCTGGCTGGGATTATAAATTCTGAGGACGACATCACACTGGCATTTCAGGAACCCTGTTCCTTCTTGTCATCGATCTCCCTGACACCCTCTCGGCCGCGCCCTATTGACAGGGGTATGGAAGGCCAGCCCAGGCCCAGCATCTCACCATTTCCCAATTCCCATCGCGCGTTGCTCACCCTTATCGCCGCCATTGCCACGCGGTCCACGGACTCACCGATCGCGCGATCCCTTTTGGAGGGCATTTTCACCACCTTTGTCGCGGTATCCGCCGTAACGGAGGATAGACGAAGCACCGATGTGGATAAAGGGGATCGTCAAGGGATGGACCGGGATGTGCCTGTGACAGGGGATGTCCCGTTTTACACCTGTTACCCCGAACTGAAAGCTCTACATGAGGTCAATAATGTGCGAAAGATACTGTATAGCCTGCAGACCTCTCCGCCACATGCTCGACTCATTTTTTATAACTTATTGGAGTATCATATTCGTGGACTTCATGAAATTCTTCCAGACCCTTTGTTTGAAGCCTTCATCGCTGTTCTGAATAGTGCTCTAAAACATCACACTTCTTTCTTAACAAAAAGTCGAATGCATTTGTTTGAAATGCAACTTCTTGAAACGGTTGCGGCGGTACAAATGGAGCTTCTGAAGCAAACAAAGATGCTCACGGAAAGAGCCACCATTATCACACTATGCTTTAAACACACTAGTTCTAATGTTTCACAGCCTTTCTGAGAAAAGGAAATCAAACAAGTCATAGTATAATTCCAGAGGTAATCAATTCTCGAAATTTAATATTTGTTTCCGACGAAAAACAATATACATTGATATATATATCTATTCCTTCCGTTTATTTGCTATTTCAGAGCCATTGTGAACTGCAATAATATACTTGCTTTCAAAGGGTGAAATGAAAATTGTCCTTAATGATGTCTAGACTCCTTTCCATTCTTTATTAGTATTACTCTCAAGTTATCGTTTCTTCTCAAATAATTATTTAAGACAAATCTAAATTGATATTTCATCCCCCACCCCTTCCCCCTCTCACAGGATTTATTATTGTTACCAATGATCGGTTCACTTGAAGTTTTTTCTTTCTTGACGATTATATTTGGCTTGATGCTAATCGACCTCGTACCTCTGCAAGAAACTATGACCTGCAAGGACCATAAAAACACAACAAAATGCCCAGAAATATACTTTTCAATGGATTATCAGAGTGCACGTGAAAAGTTCCTGAATTCGGCTCGGGCAGTGAAGGCTGAAATAAAAAATCACCTTGTCTTCACTCGAGGTGATATGCACTACTATATGGACACCGCTTTCTTTAAGGGAGAGCATTCAGATAAGTTGATAGTTCATGTAAGTGGCATTCGCGGCGTGGATGGTTATATTGGGAGTGGAATTCAAAACAAGATCCTGAATGATTGGAATAAGTCTTCACCTAGACTTCCATCTGTACTTTTTATTCACGCTGTTAACCCCTATGGTATGGTACATAATCGGCTCTTTAACGAAGAAGGTGTAGATCTTAATCACAATTATTTCTTAAAGGAGGAGTGGGATGAAATTAAATGTCAAAATTCAAATACAGAAGGCTACATAATACTAAAAGAGTTGCAGAAACTCAGCACAACGCCGAGACTAATAGATAGATATCTATTTTTCTTGCATTTTATCAAGCTAACAGTAAAGTATGGGTATAGTTCTATTAAAAAGGCGATTAACACTGGACAAGATCAAGATCCTAAAACAATTTTCTACAATGGGGATCGGGTACAATCCAGCATAAGTATTCTTCAAGATCTTCTCCAAACATACTCCAAAGGAGTGACCGAAGCTATTATAATAAATGTACAGACAAGCCCAGGGTCTTATGGCAAGGAAAGCATCCTGGTGTATAGTAAGACAGGGAAGGAACTCAGTGAGAGGATTTTCGGCAAGAAGCGAATTCAAGGCAGTGTGGTTGCTATGGATGCAACCGGCTGTGGGCAAGGCCGTACAGTCGGTGCGATCCGACTGGCTTTGGGACTTGCGCCAAAGACGCTGGTTGTCACCGAAGCGTTCGGCAACGTCAGTCCTTTATTAGCTATTAGATCCATTGTGTTGGAGAGTGCTGCGTCTAACGCCTGTCCTGGGTCATATGCCCATCACGTCACGAGCATGTGGCTACGGGAGGCATTCTATCCACAAGAAACGAAGTACAAACAAACAGTACTGTTGAACGGTGTTCAGGCGTTTGACGATGTTGTTCAATACCTTTCAAACGCAACCTCCTAATGCTCCCTCCTCTTCCTATCCTTTCTGCACCACCATAGTGCGTATGTTGTAAGGTAAAGACTTATATGGGAAATCCTGATGCTGCCACCGATGTTGTGATTAGGCGGAATGTATTTGTAGTCACAATTCACTAACTCACTTTGTGTCTCGATTTCTATATCTACCATTTCTAAAACAAAGTTTTGCCTTCTTTTTTTTACGAAATTTATACACTCAGCGATCTCACCTTAATATACCAATAACTCTTATTTAATACCATTATGACACCCATCAAGATTGGAATTAACGGTTACGGTCGTATCGGCCGCATGGTCTTACAGGCGATCTGTGAAGGAAACCACCTCGGCACCGACATCGATGTCGTGGCGGTCGCCGATATGAGCACCGACGCGGAATACTTCTCGTACCAGATGCGATACGACTCCGTGCACGGCAAACCACGCTCCTACCGCGTTGAGGTGTCCAAGAGCAATCGTTCTGCGGAAAAGCCAGATGTGCTCGTGGTGAATGGGCACCGCATCCAGTGCGTAAAGGCTGCACGCAACCCTGCAGATCTGCCGTGGGGTAAGCTTGGCGTGGACTACGTTGTCGAGTCCACCGGGCTCTTCACGATGAAGACCCAGGCCGAAGGCCACATCAAGGGAGGAGCCAAGAAGGTTGTGATCAGTGCACCCGCATCCGGCGGCGTCAAGACGATCGTGATGGGTGTGAACGAAAATGAGTACGACCCGGCGACTCACCATGTTGTGTCAAATGCGTCGTGCACGACGAATTGCCTCGCACCGCTGGTTCACGTATTGACAAAGGAGGGCTTCGGTCTGGATACTGGTCTGATGACGACGATTCATTCGTACACGGCGACACAGAAGACGGTGGACGGCGTGTCGATGAAGGACTGGCGTGGTGGCCGCGCTGCCGCGATCAACATTATTCCCAGCACGACCGGTGCAGCCAAGGCCGTGGGTGAGGTGATCCCGGCGACGAAGGGTAAGTTGACCGGCATGTCCTTCCGCGTCCCGACGCCTGACGTGTCTGTGGTGGACTTGACTTTCACGGCAACCCGCGACACATCGATCAAGGAGATCGACGCCGCGCTGAAGAAGGCCTCTGTAACGTACATGAAGGGCATCCTCAGCTTCACCGACGAGGAGCTAGTGAGCACAGACTTCATCAACAACAACCACAGCTCCATTTACGACTCCAAGGCGACGCTGCAGAACAACCTGCCGAACGAGAAGCGCTTCTTCAAGCTTGTGTCCTGGTACGACAACGAGTGGGGCTACTCCCACCGTGTTGTGGACTTGATCATCTTTATGGGCAAAAAGGACTGTGCTTCTGCCAAGCTATAAGACATGCCTCATGTGTTCTATTAACCCAATAACTGTCGCAGGGTAACTGTACGTAAGGGAAAAAATAATAATATAACGCTTTATTAGGGCGCCAATGGTCAAAATATAATTGTGTCGCTCTACTGAAAAGTTTTTAATAGCAAGGGAAAAATATTTAGAACAAATTTTGATACACCACAATTTACTATTATTATAATTTATTATTACTGTTAAAAGCACCGTGATCTGATTTTTTTCATTTGTGATATGTCAATTTCAATGAATTTTTTCCACAACATCGAAGTCCCATGGGAACTGGAGCTCTGGATAAATCTGCTGAAGCCGCAAGGTTATTGCACTTAAGCGAATATTCTCTTTCTCTCACCACACTCCTCTTTCAGTGGAATAACACCAACAAGGGCTAAAGGCTGACACACACACACACACAGGTCGATACTACCGAGAAGGCTT
>HF955201.1:1748396-1781594 GCA_000982615.1 Phytomonas sp. Hart1 | reverse complement strand
TTATTTATATCGTACCGGTTTCAGTTTTTTTGTTTAACAATTTTCCATTCTTATATTTTTTATAGTGATTATAATTTTCAGAATATTTAAATATAATTAGCCTTTTTGACGTTGTATTTAATGATTCGCAAATCTTTCCAGCTGCTTTCGACTTATTCCGATAATCGAGGCTATTATAGTCCTCCTGTTTATATGCCTTTGGAGTACGCCATGCGGGTTACAAATCAAAAGCAACTACAGTTTACCCATCCTAGAGACCCCAAGTATACTTATAATATGCACATTGATGAACTTTCCTCACTTCATCCTGGTTTACTTGGACCCGGTAGAAAGACACCTCAGGTGAATTATGCTAATCGTGGTGGAATTTTATGCGAAGTTCCGCCTGTGCCGGTATATCGCCAACATATTTGGTGTATGGGTCACGCTCACTTTACCTTGCAGCATCCGCGCATTTTTATTAAATGCCTTAGAGGGAAGGTAACAACCTGTAAGTGGTGTCATCTAAAATTCATTAACATGTCTACTGATGATGATAATGATGAGGATTGGTTTGAAGAAGAGCATAAGATCGCTACAACACCTGAACTAGAGAAGGATTTACGTCAACCAATCAGAGATCTTGGAGGAGTTTTGCGGCAGAACCCTTTTCAAGACAACAAAGAGCCTGATCCCTCTGTTTATCATACTGTGTTTAATCCAGAACCATACCGATGGAGACAATTTGATAGCAGACATTACGAAGTTCATCCTGCATATGCCAAGAAGAATCAAGATAGGAAAGCTCACTAGCGACACCACATATTCTGTAGGTAAATTCCTTTTATAAGTAGCGTATAGTTTATTATGTAGGGAATAAAATCGTGTAGTAGTAATGACAGACGGTAATACTTCTTTTTTTTTCCCCCATTGCTTTCCTTTTATTTGAATCTTCTGTCTTTGCTCGTATTAATTCAACTAACCTTTCTATTGTTTTCTTGTAAAACTACCTTTCTATCTGATTTTTTAAATTTTATTACTCATCTAAATTTAATAATCTTAAAAAAAAAATTCATTTTCTCTTTCTTAGTCAAATATCCATAAAGTTAATAAGGGTTCTTCTTTTAAGAAGGTTCGTTTTTTTTAGGGTATCAAATGTTATTTAAAATGCTAAAGGACACGGCAAAAAATAAAATGGGATAACGCCTTTCATAAGCATCTCATTAGTTCTAAGGAGCATGTGAGTAGTAATATGGACTCACAATAGCACTCTTCGAGAGATTCCCCAAGTTCTGGTTTACAGTATTGCAAAAAGGGGTTGCATATCGCTTCTTACTATTAATCTTTTTTATTATTATCATTTGCATCTCTTTACATATCACATTTCTGACTCATAAAATATTTTCATGAAAACAATAGCCCACGTAAAACATTATTAGGAGCATGCAAAGTGGCGAAGTGAATCCTCATATTGAGGGGGCATAGGAACGTCAAACCAAACGTAATGAGTCATATTACTTCAACTTTTAGGATTAAGAGCTCTGATATATTACAGATTATCTTTGTCTTTAGCAGGTCCAGATGTTTTTTTTGATAAATAGGTTTCAGAGGTGGAAGGGCTGAATCACGCCGTGGAAGAAGTAAGAGGAGTCAGGAACTGATAACAATGCAAAAAACATTTTCTGTAATATACACCTGGATCATTTTTGTAACCTTCCACTTAGTGAATTCATGCATCTCATGATATATTTAAATCTGGAGATGGGACTGTCTAACACAAGGCCAACCACGGATAAAAAATAACGGTAGATGTCGTCTGCAATCTAGTTTATAATGGTTCTTATTCTTTATGGTAAGTAATATCAGCTTGTGGTAAATAAAATCATTGTGGTGTATACGATCTATGAATCAAAATTAAGCTTTTGGGGTGGGGCATGCAATTACGCAAACCAGAACGCCTGGTACCTTTTACGTTAGATAAGGCTTTCAGAGTTTATCCACACTAACATTGGCTCTCCACCGATATCAATATTTTGGAGCCGCAAATATGTCCGCAAATTGATGGTGATGATTACTACAAGTTTCTACCTCTTAGGTACGATAATATCATTTAATGCGATCCCAAAGTTGTTGATTGAAATCTTGTGAGTGGACGATACTTGCTGGCATTCATGGAATAAACTTGCTTGCAGCTGATGAGTGTTAGTCTACTTTCCTTTTCTCTACTTTCCTGTATCATACTGGTAGCTATGTTTTGCTAAGGTTTTCCGCTTACCGAATCATATCCCTTATTACTGAGCATTGTATGTTCATTTTTATCGATTTTGTAGGTAAGTTCATCCGTACCCTGAACAATCAATGAATATGTTTAACTGTACCTTTAAGCAAATTATACTAATTTTTTTTCTGGTGATCTATTGATACCAGTATTTTTAGCATTGTTAACACATTTCATCGAAAAATAAATTGTCATTTAATGCGAATCATATTCTTTTTGGATAAGGTATATTTCTGATTATTATTCTTTTCCATAGTATATATTCATTAAATGAAGAGTAGTTAGATTTCCATTTAGTGACTCTGAGTTAAAAGAGAAAAATAAAACCCGAAAACTCCATTATCTCGATCGTTTTATTCTTTGTATTTGTTTACATTAGTAATTCAATGAAGGCACGAAACCAACTATTTGACGTAACTACATAGTGTGCAAAGGACGGTTTTGTACTTGTTTTTTCAAGAATATACTTATCCAAGGTTTCTATTAGCAGTAATAGCATCACTGGGTTAGATACTTTATGCTTAATGGCTTCCATGCGTATAACTTCATTTATTCGATTTGGTTTCATGGTAATTGGTGTAACAGGCGCTGCATCTGGCATTAGATACATCCACAAAATTTACTTTTCGGATGCTCGTGATAAAAACAAGCATCTTGTTTACCTAGCTGCCATTGCCCTGTCAAGCGAGGTCGTCAAACGGACTCTTTCTGATTCTGATTTTCGTCGTACATCATCCCAGTTTGGTATGAAGTTACTACTACACAAGGATACGTTGGAAGCCCTCAAAGCCTTTGCTATCACAGAGTTTACCCATGACACATCTACCAGGGGATCTCTAAGGAGTTTTGTTATTAATGACATTATTCGTGATCCTTGGGTTAAAGAGGAGCTCATTGATCTGGTAAAGGATGTTGCAACGGATGTTAAAGAGGACCCTGAGATATCCCGCAACCGATTTCTTTCATGCCTGCGTGAGTGTACTATTGCTTCTTTACATTCTCCCTCCCTTGAAAGCGACCTAAAAATGAAGCTCACAAGAGCGTCATGGGAGGCTTTGATAGGGCCTCCGCCGATCGGTACTGAGTACATTCATTTCTAGAAAATATGTGTTTGTTCGGATTCTTTTGCTCTTTTTGTGAGTGTGGATTTGAAGTTCCACTATTTTAGTTTGTTCATATTCTTACCAAATATGGAATTGTTACATTGTACAATACAAATGCTCTACACAGAATGTTAAAAAAAACTTACGCTCCAATAAAGAACCTGTCTCTGACTAGAATGAATTCTTTCCCAATGTTTAACAATACTTTCATTTCGTTTTTATGTAGCTTTGAGATTTCATAATTATTTGTGTATTTTAATGTCCTTTGGGTTTGCTTTATCTCATAGCCGCTCCTTTTCTTCTCTCCCCTATCTTTGATTGGTTTAGTATCAACTTCGTTGACAACTTCTTATTTTTTTAGTCATGCCCAACAATAATACTAATGGATTTGGAGATTCGGCCAATACTGTTCAGCTAATAGCGGCTCAGCGCGGTCGTAAAGTGTATCGTGTTCGTGGCCAATATTTCGACATCGAAGACACTTACACAATTACTTCTGTTATTGGACATGGAGCCTATGGTGTAGTCTGTGCCGCATTAGATGACCGTACCTTTCAGGAGATCGCTATTAAACACGTGAATCATGTGTTTGAAGATTTGGTGGATGGCCGACGCATTTGGCGTGAGGTTTTACTTCTCCGTCTTTTAAAGGAAAAGGGCTGTCGCAATGTTTTAAATCTAATTCGTGTTTTACCATCAAAAACCAGCATCACAGAGTTTAACGATTTATACATGGTCACTGACCTTTATGACGTTGATTTTCACTCGATTATTAGGCAGCGCAGGCCGATCTTACTCGACGTGCTGCGTAAGGTGACTGTGCATGTCTTGCGTTGTTTATCAGATATGCACTCCATGGGAGTGGTTCACCGTGATATTAAACCTAGTAATATTCTGTTGAAGATGGATAAAGATCTTGAGAGCGCCGTTGTGTGTGACTTTGGCCTTGCAAGGGGAGGCCTGCATCGGCTCAAGGACCCAAGTTACTTGACTGACTACGTCGTGACGCGGTGGTATCGGGCGCCGGAGGTGTTGCTCATGGCGCCGTACAGTTATCCAGTTGATATATGGGCCCTGGGCTGCGTTATGTCAGAATATATCATGCAGCGCCCGCTCTTTGATGGTCGTGATTATATTCATCAAATGCAGTTAGTTCTTTCCACTGTTCCCATCACTGGAACCGACTTTATCGAGCGTGATTGCGATACGACGATCCTGCACCTAATAGAAGTAGCGAAAAGGTATGGAGACACTCGTCCACTAAGCAGACTATTAGCGTCAATTCCGAAGGACGGACTCGCTCTTGTCTCTAAAATGCTTGCCTTTGAACCTAATAAGCGCATAACTGCACAGGAGGCGTTGAGGCATCCCTTTTTAGAATCTGTAGAGGGTTTAGACTCTGAGAAGCATCCTTCCCCCCCTGAAGTAGACCTTGGTTTCGACATGCACACCGATATATCAGAGTGTCAACTTCGACGTGTGATATGGAACGAAATTCAGCACTATAAAGAATAACATAATAGAAATTTAGTGTCAATATATTCAATGAGTGTTAATGAAAGCTTGTAAGTGTTAGTTCACATTTGTGAAATTCAGGTTGAGAGGTCAGTGTCCTAACATTTCTCATGTACTAAAATCAGAATATGTGATTTAGAGCGCTTATTTAAGGATAAAAATGTGCATTAAACACTATGTATGCCTAGTACAATTTGAGTTCAATGAGGTAACATGGCAACATTGACATTTTTTTCTTGTTATTACTTTACATAGTTTTGCACTGGCTCCTATTTATGGAACCTGCTGCTTTGGTCCTTATCATTATTTTTTTCCTAATGCAGGGATAGATAGCGATATTATATATATATATATATATATATATATATATATTACATGATATGGGCCTGTGTATATTTTTATTTATTTTCCATTTTTTTTTAACTTATAGCTGTAAATTAAAAGCCAGTGTGATGAAGCTAATAGACCATGTACTTTTAGATTTTTTTTGTTTCCAAAAGTAATTCTTAATTGCTTCAATGTCATTCCCGATTAAAAAGAAGTTCTACAAAGAAATCATTAAATAGTTTATCTTATCCAGTATTATAATTAAATCAAATATCTTATTATCGATCTCACTGCAGCAACAAAGATATTTCAGATAGCGTGATATATTGAAAAGTGACAGTATTAACTGTCGTCATTTCCTTATAGCAATAACACTTCTTCACCCTAAAAGGTCTGAACTCATTACACAAATGTTGTTATATTTCCTTATTTTATTGCTATTACTGGAGTGGAAGTTTGGTGTCATGCGTTGGATGCTACAAATGCTCCAACAAACGTTTGAGCGATATACCGCCCCTAAGATCGAAGTCCCTCCTCCTAGGCTCTTCTTTGACGAAGCTCCAGCGATGAGGCCACTGAACCCTCGCTCGGCCCCAGAAGGCTTCATTCAATGCTACGACAAGGGGACCAACGTACCGCTTGGAATTGTCAAGGTGTACACCACCGACGATGTCCGAGCAGCTGTAGCGAAGGCGCGCATTGCACAGCGCATATGGTCCCTCACTCCCTTCTCTACGCGTCGTCGTCTTTTGTTCGCCCTAATGGACTACATTTTGGACCACCAACGGGAGATCGCTCAGACTGGGTGCATTGAAGGTGGCAAGACCATGATGGACAGCGCCCTCGGTGAGCTCCTGACCACCTTTGAGAAGCTGCGCTGGACGGCTGCAAAGGGAGAGGAGGTGCTTAAAGAAGAGATTCGAGATGTAGGCTTCATTGCGATTCATAAACGAGCAGCTGTGAATTACGTTCCTTTCGGTGTCATTGGTGCGATCGTATCGTGGAACTATCCTTTCCACAACATCTACGGGCCCATGATTTCTGCTCTATTTGCCGGCAACGGTTTTGTGGGAAAGGTCTCCGAGTACACATCATACTATGCGACCTATTACCAATCTATCATCCACAACGGGCTGTTACAATTGGGTTATTCTCCAGATCTCGTCACTTTTGTGACTGGCTTCGCTGAAGCCGGCGAGGCACTGGTGTCGTCTGTTGACAAACTCACGTTTATAGGCTCCCCGGTGGTGGGGAAAATCGTTATGCGCAATGCCGCGTCGACACTGACGCCGGTCGTGCTTGAGCTGGGTGGTAAAGATGCCGCAGTCATTTGCAACGATGCAGATTTAGATCAGGTTATTCCGATTATCATGCGCGGTACTTTCCAAAACTGCGGGCAGAATTGCGTCGGCCTCGAGCGTGTTGTAGTGCAGGACACCGTCCATGACCTAGTTGTGGAAGTGCTTACCCGAAGGGTACGGACGCTAACACAGGGCCCTGCCTCGCAGGCGCAGTACGACCTCGGTGCCATGACTATGGGTCATGTGGCGATTGAGAAAATACAGCGTCTTGTGGACAACTCGGTTGCGGCCGGCGCGAAGCTGGTCTATGGAGGCAAAGCAACAAGCGACTACTTTTTCCCGTCCACAATTTTGACCAATGTCAAGGCGACACATGCTATCGCACTGGAAGAGGTTTTTGGACCAGTACTGGTGGTCATGAAATTTAAAACTGATAAAGAGGCAATTGAGATTGTCAATGCTTGCCCCTACAGTCTTGGTTCAAGTGTCTTTAGCAAGGATCAGGAGCGAGCTAAGTACATTGCTGATCGTCTTCGCACTGGGATGGTGAATATCAATGACTTTGGTATCAATTACCTCTGTCAGTCTTTGCCTTTTGGGGGTGTAGGCATCAGCGGTTTCGACCGTTTTGCCGGCCAGGAAGGCCTACGTGGCAACTGTATTGTGCGTGCCTCTACGTCTGACCGAATTACATGTATCAAAACTATCATTCCATCTCTATTGCAATATCCGGTTACGTCTAAGTCTTTTGACTTTATACTGAGCTTATGTAATGTAATCTATGGCGACTTGCTATGCATGAAAAAGTCCATGTTTAAATTATTCACAATTAACTCTGAAGCCAGGCTTGAACAGCAGTGAGGACTACTTAAAAGCAGCACAACTGCAAGAAATGGAAAAAAGTATAGTTATCTACTTTCCACACACAAAAAAAATCAATTAAAATATCCATTCAGACATCTCTTCCTCTTTATAGAGACTGAGCTTATTTATACCTTTTTTTAAACAGGTAGTTTTTAATAATCTTAATTACAGAAAACACCGCCTTTCTTTCTATTTTTTTATATGGCACTCTGTCATTAGAGAAACCTGCACGTGTTGATATACGCAAAACATTTTTCTGTGGTATATTTCATTATTTTATTTGAATTCCGATTTTGCCCTTTGTTTTGACTGTAGGTGTAATTTATGTCCATTTGTCCTGGACTCAGTGGCGATCTGACCGCAGTTCCTTATCGCTTTTTTTTAGGTACCCTCCCTGGGCTATATGTGGAGAAACGCATTTTACGTCAGCTTCAAGCAGTTTTTCCATGGTACGCTCTGCGGAAACGTATCAGGGAGCAAAATAATGAGTTCATAGAACTTGATTTGGGAGGCTGTGACCCGGAGTTGATTTTACGTTATGCTCATGTTCATTACTCACGCCGACAAGTACATGATGAGCTTATTGAGAGGCAACTAACGATTCTCGAGACGGGTAAGCTGATAAACTTGAGCGATGCTTCTTTACTTAAGTGTTTGACTGACTGCAATGCGTTAATATTGCGGCGCCTTGATTATGAGCTTCATCAACTACAGAAAGCAAAGCGGGCGTGCAATGTGGCGCACCGTCGGGAGCTGAACCCAGACGACATCCTTGAGCCACATGACCACCTCTGTATGATGCGGGTGGTTGAGGAAGATGTTTGCGGCGTGAGTGATGCCGAAATGAAGGCCTGTGCCTATCTGCCGTTTGGCCTTGTTGAACGCAAAGCTCAGGAATTCATAAGAACGTTAGGGGGGGATCATTCTGACAATAAAGAAGGTGACTATATCCTAGGTAAAAAAGATCAAAAACTACTTCAGCGTCTCATTCCTGCTGACTATGCAAAAGTGGGCTGTGTTAAGAAGCTTCGTCCTGTAGATGTTACAACGTACTATCGTTTTGCTGGAGAGAGGTTGAACCGGTTTCATCCAATCGATCAGTACTTCAAGCGCTGCTTGTATGGACATGTATGCCGCAAAGTGGCCACCCACCCTCCGTACCTCCGAAGCATTTCAATGTATTGGGCGCGGTACTCTGGGCTAGACGCCCACTCTTCGCTCACGACCATGTCTCCAGAGCTAGCGGAGGCCGTCTGTACGCAGCAGTTGCTTTTCCCGGCGCTTAAATTTCACTCGCAATTTCTTTACTCCTCGCCGGACCTGGTGCGGCAGATGTGGCGTACAGGCAATGTTGTGCCTCTCATGAAGCTTTATCCGCTCCTCGGTGCCGCCGCTGCGGAGGATCTCGCTGCTGGGATGGTGGTTGAAGCCGAGTGGGCACGACTTTCGCCGATGTCGGAGTCCATGCCCCTTCAGGAAGGTGTACTCCATACTTTGAGAGAGGCTATTGAACAGGCAAGTGACTGGTACATAAGCAATCGCGATGCCTTGTGGAAGCGCGTACAGGAAGGGGTAAATGTAATCTGTCCACCTCTTTCTGAAAAAGAAAAAGAGTTAGTGCAAGTTGATGGGTATGACATGAGAGCAGTAGCTAGTATATCATCATCTTTGTAAGCTACTGTACAGGCCTTGGATTCGGAAAGCGAACCTTTTGAAATCAAACACCGCTTAGGACGGGATACCACTGTTATAAAGAGGGAGAGAGAGGAGACCTAAGTAAAGTATAATTTTAATAGGTTTGACTTCATTCGTGAGAATACTTTTTTTTGCATTTTTTTCATATATTTTACTTCCTTCTCTATGTACCAGCCCTGGATCACATATGGTGGAGGGGGGACAATTCAAAGGTTTCTTCAAAACATCATCAAGAAAGTGCAAACGGTTCTAGATACAATTATTTATGGTCCATTCGTTTGTATGGCTTTGAAGAGGTTTACATTTCCCGTACTAGATGGCATAGGCCTTACTGGACCTTCGAAGATGACAGAAATCACGCAAGATGTGCTTTCTCCTTTGGAGAATGTTTTAATCTCCAAAAAGAAAATAAGGGAATCTCTTACCCGCAGAGAGGATGGATTAGCTTGCCTTTATAAGGTAGGTTCGCAAGTCACACTCCCTTTAACATTCATTGGAGCACTACATGACCCTGACCGAAATGAAGGCACGACTAATGGACTGCCGAAAACGATTCTCGTCCATTCGCCAGGTCTCTCAGGGGCCTTTCATGTCCACTTAAATGATCTTTTGTCATGTCGTGGACAGTTTACTACGGATAAGCATACCACATCGGGAGAATCCCAGCAGCTAGGTTTTCTATGCTTGATGGAAGTGCTTCAGGCCTCCTTGCGGCACCAGGGACCGCTTAAAGCGTCTGACATTATGGAACAAGTATACCTAAAAGGAAGGCGTCGTCATTTTTCAGCGCAGGGCACTATCCATCTCCTGAGACGAGGAGACCAGATCAACCCGGACGCGCTGAGGCTTGATTTTCCCTACCACACCGGCGGCACCCACGCGCTCAAGCGTTACATGGACATCACCAACAAGGCTTGTCAGCACTTCTGTGGGCATGCGGCTCATGGGATCAAGGTGCTGAGCCGCTACGGCTCCGCGGTGAGTGTGGGGGTTGCACCTAACGCGGTGCTGGGGACGCCGTGCCTGTACTGGCATCCTTACGGGGCCCAGGCCGCGTGCGTCGCGCCCGCCCTCCACGGCTGCCGTCTCTTGCCAGTTGGCAAGGTCAGACTGCAGCTGAATGGACCAACGTCCTCCTGTGAGGTCCTCCACAAGGAAGACATTCGACGATACATGAACCCAAATGTTGAAGGCCTTTATGATTCGAGTCTGTGGCTTTGTGAAGGTCTTTTTGGAGTGCGCCCAGGACAGCCGTGGCGCGAGAATAAGTTCACCTGTGTATTAGGTGTCGGCTTTAATGAGACTGAGGGGGAATTTGAGTTATTATTGAAGGAAACACAATCTGATACCGTGTTTTTTGCCGATGATTTGGAGCTTAACCCTTGATTCCGTTTCGAACTAGTTTAGAGATGATGTTTTGGAACCTCTCCCAAAGATTTAGTAGTGTATAATATATACCTATGTATTTTGTGCATTGTGGTGCCATTCTTTATCCATATGGCGGTTGTTACGCTCTTTCCTGATATTACTGTTATCCTGACTACCCTTTTAAATTTACTTTTCGATATTCCGGTCTAGTATATAGTAAAACGTTTTAGCATAAAAAAATAGTAGTCTATCACTACCATATTTGCTCATGGCTCGAATAAGTGCCGATATTAAATATTTAGGTGATCCCGATCCCCCTGTGGAACCGAAAGTTCGGATGTCCGCGCTGCGTCGATTGTTTTTCGAAGATTTAGATAGCTCTTTTAAAGTGAATCCGAATAAAATAAATAATCTAGACTTGGTTGAAAATGCATCTTCACGTGCTGCTTGCGAAAATACTTTGCGGAAGCAGTTTAGCACGTGTTCTGAGGAATTGCTTTCCTCAGAAAATTCTTCAGATCGGCAAACTGAGTGTAAATCCCAGGGCCGCACGCGGAAGTTCCATTCATCTGAGAAAGAGATTAAACGTGCTTCGAAATTACGGAGGCTCTCAACACTCTCTTCTGAAAAGCAGGATAATTGTAAGAAATCATTAGGATCAAGCAAAAGTTTTTGTGGGCATTTCAAGTTCACTGTAGCAGCATTAACCAATATAGTTGCGGGCTCGTTAGCAGGTATGGCATTTAAGTGTGTTTATCGTACAGTATCATCTACTGTAATTACCGGTATTGTAGTAATTCAGAGTTTATCTTTCATGGGATATGCAACAATATCTTGGAGGGCTCTTTTTTGCGATGCTTACAGATTCGTAATTCACGGATCTAAGGCCGAAGATAGCCAGGCGGCGAAGAATATATTATCTCTTACTTGGAATCGTCTGATATTCACCTTATCACGGTCTGCGGCACGACGAGCTTTTTTTTGGGCTGGTTTCATTTTTGGAACATTTCAGCATTAGTTAAATGACTTATGGATTACCTTTTTTAAAATTACAATAGCAAGCGACTTAGTATGTGTTTTTATTATATTTAGATGTACACCATTAGGTCAATATTTAACCATCTTAGAATTAAAAAGCGATCAATATGGTTACTAACAATATGTATAGTTTATTATATCAATTATATTTTGCTTATTCGCCAATTTACCGGCCAGTCAAAGAATGCTAGTTCACCTCTGAGATGACGATGTGTATCATTCCGTTACCATCTCAAAAAGGTTTTGCTTCCAAATTAATTTAGTTAGTATATGATAAAGTCACTATCCGCTTCATTGTTTTTTTTCAAGAATATAATTCGAAAAAATAAGCGAATTCTGTTGTTATCAAAAAGAGATTGATATCAGAGGTTAATATACAATAAACATCTATATAAAAACATTTATTTCTAACTTTATATTGTGTGAAGTTTCAGTTTATATATATATATTAAAAAAACGAATGATATTGTATTCGATCACTTGTCCTTTTTTCTTTTCCTTTCCCTTAGATTTATACTCGAAATGATCTCCATAGTCAATGCCGACAAGGCACTGACACATGAATCGAAAGACACCTTTGTTAGGGAAAGTGATTCGCTTTCGAAGGGAAATCCAAGCGGGTTGGTGAAGGCTACTTTGTCCACTAAGCAGACGGACCTCTTTAAAAATCTGGGGGACCAGCGAGGAGCGTCCTGTGAAATTGCAAAGGAGGTACTATCTCGCTTTGCGTTGAGGGATTGTTCGGTGTTTGTTTACGGCCTCATGGAATCGCCTCTGATACTAGAGGAAACGAGCAAGCTGCTTTCCGAGATGGAAAGGTGCTGCGGTTCCCTGGTGGGGGCCTTTCGGTTTTGCGCTACTCCTCCACCTGGTTTTGATCGGCCCGTTTATCTGAACCACGTGTTTCTGGTTGTTTTTGAAACCCTTACCTCTGTCGAGAAAGCCTTGCGCTTGACCGGGGCGCGTATTGCTGGGAATGTGGTGGTGGTGAAGCCATCCTCAACCCCAAGACCGCGATCGGATACGTCCGAGGAGGCTTGTCTACGGACCTTTCTCCCTTCCACTGTTCGCGAGGATGGCGGAGGACGCCCATTCCCCCCGTCCGCCCGCTTGTGGGCCGCCCTGTTCTCAACCGCGTCGGTCTACCACGTCGACTGGGCCGGGGCCCGCGCCGCCGCGAAGCGCCACGACGCGGTGATTTTGGACGAGTCGAGGGTGCTGCTGCCGCCCTGGCCCCCCATCCTTGCAGGGGGAAAAGCCGAAAAGGGCGGGGGAGCCTTTCCCGCGATCCTCGCAGGGGCCTCCCCATCCTTTTCAGGGGAGGCTGAAACAGGGGAAGGAGGGGGTGCCCCATTCCCGGCCTTTTCTCCCGCGCGCGGTTTTCCGGCCCGGCAGGGGTACAGCGGCGCACCTTCGTTGCCGCTGCTTCAGCAGACCGGCGAGACGATTTCGAAGATGCTCGGGATTGGGGGAGAGGGAGGGATTGTTGGGGGTCGCCCCCCCGACGAGGAGCACCAATGCATGCCGGCGGATGGGGGGTTGACGCCGTCGATGCGGAGGATCCCCCCAACGGGGCGCGAGGTGTGGGCGAAAGAAGAGCCTGCGGCCAGGCGTCAGCGTCTGGAAGAGGGCCGCATTGACGTCCGTACGACAGCGGAAGCCCCGGAGGGGTCGAATGCGGAACGGTGGGGCTCCGCAGGGCAGGGCTTTCCACGGTTGAGTGCTGTGGGCTCCGTGTTGAGCTGGATGCCAGGCTTTAAGTACCTCCTCCCGTTCTTCAGTGTAGATGAAGATGAGGGAGAAGGGAAGGGGCACCCCAACGTGGACGCCCTGAATGAGCCTAGCGGGGCCTTCCTCGACGGCCCTGCTCGCTCGTCCGGGCTTACCCCGCCGCCAGCGCTCTGGGGGATAGTGGGACCCCGCAAAAAACAGGAAGGGGTGGGGTCGACCGCCCTGGCCCCGCTCATGCGATTCCCGAGTGAGGGCAAGGCGGCACCTGCTCACGCAGCGCCGTGTCTCTTGCCACAGCCCTCACAGTCCTCCTTCGCGTTGCCAACGGCATTTAAAGCCACTGCAGAGAATCCACAGCCCCCCCGTGCAAGACTTGATGATTCCGGCATCCGGGTTCTCAGCCATTCAGGACGACCAAGGGATGAGATCAATGAGACCTCCTTTACTTCTCTCCGCACATCTAACACCCATTCTCTGACTAGCGCACTGCGAAGGGGAGTAAACACTTCAACAGTTGGTGACAATTCACTTGTGGACAGCAAGTTTTTGGATTATAGCGCTTAAGGGGACTATGGCGCCATTAATGTTATTGGTCTTTCTAAGGCGTGTTAATCGGACTCTATGGTGTTTGTTTTTAAGACTGAGCGGTTAAGCAAGTTTCCATCTACATTAATGTCTTTGCAGATCTTCATAGGTGAAATTGATTCTGTGTAGTGACATCTAATAGATAAAGCACTCCTACTTAATTTGTAGATTATCGTTCTCTTTTGCCATGTAATGAATACCATTATATATCTGTATTTAAATTTATTCTAAGGAAGGCCACCGATTCAAAGTATCGAATTGGCCGAGTCACTAATAGATCTCAAGATCGAGTTTAGGGGTATATTCCAGACATCGCACCGCTGCATTATTTCACAATGATTTCTCTACACTTCATTTTCTAGCTTAATGCTGCTACTGCATCCCATGTAAGGCCTACTACTACGGTTTAAATTATTTATGTGAATAAAATGCCATGCATTTTTTCTATTCCTTTTAATGTTTCTCAATGATTTCGAATGTCCTTCTCAAGTATATTTTTTTAATAAGCAAATACACTTTACAACTTTCAGTTTTCGAGAACAGGATGCCTAATCTTTGTGTTTCATGCCATTTTAACCCACCTGTCGTCACGATTTTTGGAGCATCTCTTCGTGAAGATACCATTCGCGCGTTGGAAAGTCAACTACCGCTTGTAACGTCGACGGCGGCTGTTCCCAACAAGGAACAGCCTAAATTCACCTTTGTCCAAAAGCCCGATCACTGGAGGATTGAGCTAAATCAGCAATATTGCAACGAACTCCACAAATCCGCGATGTTCCTTACATTTATTGAGGCGTTGAAGCAGGAAGGATGGATGATTCGAGCCTCGAACTCTGTTGGAAAGTGTGATAGTGAAGACACTAAACTATTTTTCACTCGTTCGTAAGTAAGCTATGAAAAATGATTAGTGTATGTACATTTTTTTTAAAAATATTATCAAATGTTTATTTTTTTTACCCCTCAATTTTTAAGCATTTTGATGTACTTAGTAATTTCACGTGCTTTCTTCAATTTTTATCAAGTCTATTCGTACGAAGAAAGCAAGTTTTCAGAAATGTAAAAAAAACTATTAGCATTTATGTACAGATATATATTCTCTTCCTTCCTCACAATATTGAAGTGAGGTAATCCCTTTGTGTGGCCTAGGAAGCAGTGTTGATTTTTTTTTGTTTTCCTTATTCCGTCTTGTGAATTTTGGCTTCTCGTTTTTTCGTAAATATTTCCAATCATTAGTGAATTAATCAGGTAAATTTTTCAAGAATAAAATAGTGTGTCTATATGTACGCTAAAGTCAGGCGACCATTATGGAGTTTTTTTCTCCCCGCTACTATAGGTAGTCGCTTTCGAACCATTGGCTATAACTCCTTTATGTTGATGTTTCTTATTTCATCAGCAGCCATTTTGAATAGGCAGTCTCACTACCGGGCTAAATTGTCCGATGAGGATGAAAAAACCTATGACCGAATCAACCGTCGAGCTTATATTGCATTGCCTGATGGCCGCATGGCGCTTGTCTACCCCATTATTGACACCCAGACAACCTTTACTCGAACAGTTTTAGCATTTTTGGACACTGTTAATATATTGCCCTGAAAATTTTATCTATAACCAAATCTCTAGGACATTTTTTTCAACCTATAGTTTTTTTCGTCACCAAACAGTGATAAGTAGACTGTACTATTTTTCTTGATTAGTATCGTCTCTTTTTGTCTCTTCCATGTGGTTTCGAAATCATCATATTAGACAGAAACTTAAGTTGTTTTTTTTTTCATAAAATCAAGGGAATAATGCAGGCTTAGTAGAAATAGAAGTGATTTATTTATATTTAGGAAACTCTAAATGCCTAAAACGATTTTATAAAAGTGCATTGTATATAGAAATAGAAATATTGATATCTATTCCTATGTTTCTAAAATTCTTAGTTTATTAATAGCGTTAGCTGTGACCTATTCTCATAGTAAGGAGGAGGGAGCCGTTGGTTTTATGGAAATTTATTGTGAGAAATGTTTTGTAAGTACATGGATCCTTTTTTTTACTTTATGACTTATAATTGTCTCCAATATTGTATTCATTTACCTTCTTTACGTTTTTATTTAACCAAGGTTTTAATGCATTCCCTTAAAGGCGCACCTTCTTTGTTTCCCGGGTCTCAAACCCAGTCCGTGCGCTCAACCACGACGGAAATGGAAAATCCACCTCTTATAAATCCAGAGGGGTCTGTCACCAAGTCTGATCCCAAAATCAGTTCTATAAAGAAAAAAAAGAAGAAATCTAAAAAGACTAAAGAACTAACTTCATCATTCACCACATCTAAACCCAAAGCAATAGATTCCTCTATTTTCGAGAGAAAGGATGCTTCAGCGACGTATTCGCTAGAGCCTAATGTTGAATATGTGGATGACTTTGAAGAAAGTCAGTTGGATGATTTCGATGACGAAATACCGACAGTGGAACAGATGGCGTTCAAAGGGGTTCCATCCGAACACGTATCCGCTGAATTGTACTCTCAAGAGTTCGACGAATTTGAGGGGGAAACCTTAGAATTAGAGAAAAATAATACGGACCTAGAGCTAATTGCGAAGAAAGACGAATTAAGCGTTAGAGAGAATGAATTAAATCAGCAAATCGAATTGTTTAGGGAGCAGCAGCTGCAACTCCAACAACAACAGCAGCAGCTACAGCAACAACAACTTCAGTACCAACAACAGCAGGAGCAGCTACAGCTACAGCAACAACAGCAACAGGCATTGGTGGAGGCGACGAGGCAGCAAAAGGTCGAGCTAGTCCGAGAAGATCCCGTCGATGCGGGGTTCTCCTCGGTTGAAAATGTCCCGCCCCCTCGCGGTGCCGACGAGCGACAGGTTAATCAACGTGAAAGAAAGCTAACGGATGCTCAAAAGGCCGAACTTCAGCGCCGACGGGAGCGGGAGCGCGCCCTACATCATCAAAATGCCGATGAGGAAGAGGACGTTCACTATCTTTTCCAGCGCCTATCACAGGACGTTAGGGAGGTTTTTCACGAACTTTGTCTTTCTGTCATTGCAGCTGAGAAAGAGCGTCTCCTTAGGGACGAGCGGTATCGAAAGGAGAAGGAGGCGCGGGATCGACGAGAAGAGCAGGAGCACATGGAAAGACTATTGCGAGAGGTCACCGAGCGTGAAGAGCGCGAGGCGAAGTTTTGGACTAGGGCCGAGAGAAGCGAGCAAGAATTTCGAGTCCTAATAGAAGATCGCCTAAAAAAGGACGAGATGGAGCGCGAGGCGAGACTTAAAAGGGACTTACAGGATAGCGCGGAGCGTATGCGAAAGGATCAGGAGTTAAGAAGCGAACTAGAGAAACTGGAGCGTGAGAGGCGCTCCCAAGTCACTGCGGAAGCACAAAAACAGGATAATTCATTTATCCAAAGCCAGATAGAAAATATTAAGTCTCAGTATGCGGTTCAACTGGAGGATATTCGAAAACAAAACGAGCACCACCATGCAAGCCTTGAGGAGTTTCACCGCACTGAGTTTGAAATGATCCAAAAGCGGTATGATGTGGACTCTCAGCAGCTTTTGAATCAGCATGCCAAGCAGCTTGCGCTGGCGGAGACGCACTTCGGGAAGGTTGACAGGTTAGAGAGGGTCTTGGGAAATCTTCATTCGGAGATCGAGGCGTCCAAAAAACTAAGCGAAACACTCACGGAAGAGCGCTTGAATACCCTTCAAGGTAAGGAGCGTATGCTTGGAGAGCAAAGTTCTCTTTTACAGGCGATGATGGACGATCTTAAAGACAGTAAGCAACAGCTGGAAAAGGAACGAGCCCGTGTTTCTGCACTGTATGCCAAATTCGAGCTTCTGCTCGGAAACTTCACGAAAAATTCTGAAGATGATCGCCGGCAGCTCCACGAGACCCAGACCCGACTGGAGACACTTCGCCAGCAAACGGATAAAGACCGCCGATTAATGCTTAGTGAGGTCTTTCAGGAACGTAAGGTGCTTGAACAGCAAACGGATGAGTTCTTTTCCCGTAAAATGGAGGCTATGGGCGAATTGCAGGCAGAGCGTTTGGCGATTTCCCGGGAACGGACTGAGGCAGCGGTCGCGCGCGAACGCCATAATCGCAATGAAACGGAGTTGCTTAAGTCCTTACATTCCCGCGAGGAGGAATATGCGCTTAAGATTGAGGCCATCGATGCGGACCGCTTAGCTATCACTCAAATGAAATTGGACGCAAAACAAGCCTCGGAAAGGATTGCCGCTGATCGGGAAGCGATGGCAAAAGAGCGAGAACTATTCGAGTTGGAGAAACAAGAGCTTCTTGGTCGTTTTGATCAGATACGGCGCCGCGCGCACGAGGCCGCGAGCGTGCAAGAAAAGATGCGCATGGCTTTAGTTCAGGAACGCGCAACGGCAGAATATGGTATTGAACCCGCCCAGTCGAAGCTTTCGGAGCTGCAGCCAAAGCCCACTCAGCATACCGACCCCAGTTCAATAGCCGTTACCATGACGAACCTTCAGATTAATTTAGCGCATCAACGGGCGATACTGGGAAAAATGGCGACGTAATAGCACCTTTTCAACTCAACAACAGCATGGAGAGGGAGTCAATGCGAAGTAGAAAATAGATCTACACCAAAAGCGTATGTGGATTGTGGCATTGAGTTTGCTACCCAAGGCAAATGGAGGAAATTTCACTGTTTGAATATATAAGAAACCCTTTCAAAGTACCAACAACAACATGCTACACTCATAAACACATCGCTACAAGGTTGAAGCAAAAGAATAGACTGTTTAACCATACAACCCAATATTTCTTCATTTTTTTATTTGTGATGCTCCAGCTTCGCCCCCAATTTTGTTTCCTTTTCCGTACTCTCTGTTTTTACGATCGTGGGGCTGCATCCTTTATCAGTGTTCCAGTTACCGAAATTCACTTATTTACATCATCCAAGCCCCAGCTAGTCAACAGGTCGACTTTTCAATATCAATCTATAGAGATCAACTTATTTCAATCGATCGATCGATATAGCGGTTTCCGCAAGTCCCAAAGGGGAGATGTTCCTTTCCCAGACGCGACGACTCCGGACGGCCAAGTCGATCCAATTCGGCGGCAAGGCCCGCCAGCGCATGCTGGGTGGGATAGAGCGCATTGCCACGGCGGTCGGGGTCACGCTGGGGCCGAAAGGGCGCAACGTCATCCTCCGCCAGCCCAACGGTGACCCAAAAATCACCAAAGACGGCGTCACCGTCGCCCGCGCGATTGAATTTCACGACCCGTTCGAGGACCTCGGCGCGCGGCTGATTCAGCAGGTCGCGGTGAAGACGAACACCGTCGCGGGGGACGGGACGACGACGGCGACGATACTGGCCTGGAGCATCTTCGCGGAGGGCTACAAAAGCGTCGCGACGGGGGCCAACCCGATGGACCTCAAACGCGGCATCGACCTGGCCGTGGAGGTCGTGCTGGAGGGCCTGCGAGGGCAGACCCGCCCGGTGACGGACCGCAAGACGCTGCAAGACGTCGCGACGGTCAGCGCAAACGGGGAGCGGCGGCTCGGCGAGCTCATCGCGGAGGTGGTGCGGGAGGTCGGGCGGGAGGGCTTCATTACGGTGCTCAGCGGGAGCACCCCTGCCACGCACTGGGCCCGCTACGACGGATGGAGCACGGAGCGGGGGTTCGTGTCGAGCAGCTTGGTGACCGATCCGGATAAACTGGTCGCCCGGCTGGAAGGGGCTTTGATGTTCGTGACGTCAAAGCCGATGGAGGCCGTCGCCGACGTCGTCCGGCTGCTCGAGGCCGCGCACGTCCGCCAGCGGCCTCTTGTGGTGGTCGCACCCGACTTTTCCGAGCCGGTGCTCCAAACTATTTACTACAACCATCAACACAAGGTTGTACAGTGCGGCGTGGTCGCGGTACCCCACGTTGAGGAGGCTGAGCTGCGAGACGTTGCGGCACTCTGCAACTGTGTGGTGGAGAACCCCAGCTCAATATTGAATGTCAACGACATCAACTGCCTTCTGGGAAGCGCCAAATTCATGGAGCAGACGATGGATAGCACGACGATCGACGGGGGCTCGGATGTGTCGGATTACATACACCTTCTGCAGAATCGTCTGGAGCGGCTGATTATCGAGGAGGAACGTGAAAAAATACGGGAGCGGATTTCTAAACTAAAGCGTGTTTATGCCGTCATTCGCGTTGGTGGGCGCTCAGAGATTGAAATTAATGAGTCCAAAGACCGCGTCATTGATGCTCTCAATGCCTCGCGCAATGCTCTGATCGACGGTGTTGTTGCCGGAGGAGGGGCCGCGCTACTTCATGCATCCAAAAAACTTGACGAGCTGCTTCTCAACGATGATGAGATGGAGCAGGATCGTCGGATGGGCATTCAGATTGTTCGTAACGCCGTGCGGCTTCCTCTTAAGATGATTAGCGAAAACGCGGGCGAGGAGGGCGCCGTCATCGTCGAGAACGTTGCGGAGTACCAGGATGCCGCGATGGGGTACGACGCGCAAAACGGACGCTACGTGAACATGTTTGAGGCCGGCATTTTGGATCCTGTCCAGGTTGTGAACTCGTGTATTGTCGATGCCGCCTCGGTCGCGGGGTTGATGATTACAACGGAGGCTGGCGTGTGTGACTACACACCGAAGCTGGACGTGGAGTAGACAAGAGGGTGAGAAGGGAGAGGAAAAGGACGTTTTTTCTCCCTCTTCACCACATACCTATTCTCCAGTTGAATAAAGCTTAACATCGATGAATCACCACATCTGGATGCCTTTTTTTCTCTTAAACTTGATTGCTATTTGCATGATAAGGTGTGGAAAGTGTTTTATCGTTTTTTTTATCTCTTCACCTTTAAAAGCTTTTTTATAAGACTTGGTTTAGCATTGTGGATCGGAAAGTGCATATTGGTATTAACTTTTCCCTTTGCTACTTTGATGATTTACTTTTCCGAATTCTTTATACATTTTTTTGGCCCTGTATTCTAGCCCCCATAAGTTGATATTTACTTTATTACGAAAATCCAAGGCTTTTTGAATAGAAAGCTTTCTACATTTTCATTTTGTCCATTATATTGTTTTTCTTTCCCTTTTGTTCTTTTTTACTTGTGCTTTACTAAAATAGGATAGAGTATAAGGGTTGGTATCGTACCAACACGCCCACGCCCTTTTTTCTCTTTGGCAATGCTTCGGCAATATAGACTGCTTCGAGAAATGGCTCCGGAGCTACAGCTCGAGTATGTTTCGGTTCTATTTACTCGTACCATATTAGGCCCTCAGGGCGGTTTTGCCGGCGAGGAGCGTCTTATCAAGCGGGAGGTTGCCCAGAAATATTTAGCGGATAGACACGTGGTCTTCCCTGACGATGAATCTCGACGTGGGGTGTGGTGCTACAGCCCCGACACCGATCAGTACGATCGTTTTGTGGAGCGAAATTCGGAATTTCTTGATTTTGCCTCCCGAAAACGTCAGTGGTTGGACGTTTATTGGCGTGTTAATACCGGTTATTTGTTATTTGGACGTCAATCATGGGGCCAAGGGTGGCTCCTAAACTGCCCATTACGTAAAAAAGACATCGCACAAAAGCTATGGGAACAATACAAGGTGCGGATTGATCCTCGGTTGGTTGAATTTCGTGAAAGGGACCGACTCACAGGGATTCAAGATTTAGGGCATAACTGGTGCTGGCTATACCTTCCCGGAGCTGAAGAGCTCGATATTGATCGAGAGGTATACGATAACAAGCGTGTCAAGGTGCGTATACATATTCGTAAGATGAACAGTTATGGGGCTCTCTATTGACATGATTAAAGGGACTTACTTTTTCCTTAGAATTGAATCAGCTACAAATATCAAGATAAAAGGGAAAGCTTTTTTTTAGAAATTTGAGTTTCAGCCCTGGTGTTTGAAAGAGAAGCAAAACATCGGTTTCCTTTTCCGCCATATACACGCACACACCGATACAAATCCTCGAAAGATAGAGAGATAGCCTTATTGCACTCGTGATAGATGATGGCATTGTGAGGGTATAATGGAAAATACACGTATGAGTTTTAATATATGCACTAGAGCAATGTTGTTTTTTCAGTCCCTTCACAAGTTTTACCTTTATCATTATTATCACCATTTCTATTATTTAGATACTTATTCCTACCCCTTTAATTGGTTTTCAATACTGTACTCAATGTTGTGGAAACAGCCTTACGGGCGCCATCTCACTACTTTCGTCGTACATTCGCCCTTGTTTCGTCAGGCAAGACGGTTCTTTGCTATTCGTTCCACGAGTTTTTTGCTAGATGGTAGCTCTCCCAACAGTAAAACAATCACGGCGCCAAGCACTGCTGATGAAGAGGATCATCAAGAATTAGAGCGAGAACGCAAATTGCGCGAACGCTTTACTGAGAAAGTTCAACAAAGTTTTCCACAAACACAAGGCCGTAGTGAGGACGGGAAACGGGAATCATCCACCAACATTGCACTTCCAAATAACTCCACGGAAAGCACTGGCTCTTCCATCTTCAACTTCTTCTTGGCACTTTTGCTTCTTTACTCATTATTGTTATTATTTCGCCATGGATCTCAGATGGCCGATCTGCAACGAATACCCTGGAGAGAACTCCCCATAGTCACTGTAGCATGTTTTTTACTCCTCAATACTTTATATTCAAGTAAAGATAAGATGCGTATTAAAAATGAGTTTCAGGACGCTTCCCAGAAAAACCCATATCTGACGTTTGATCAGTTTATTGCGCAGCGCTATCCAAATCTTTTTGAAGGGTATCATGCTTCTCAAGCGGAGGCCATTGCGGCTGTCTCGGCGTGTTTAGTTGTTTCGAAGGACCTAAAATTAGCTATAACTATGTTACGTGCAGTTCGAAATGGAAAGGATACTCGCGCCTCGGTGGATGCTCTTCTGGAAGCATTGCGCAAAGATTTCCCAAATGTTTTCTGATGCACTATTTATCGAAATGATAGGAAAGGGGAGGAAACGATTAAAAAAAGCCACATTCACTGTAAAGAGTTGAAAGAAGATGAAAAGGTGAAGTCAACATTTTCCCTAATAAGCTTTTCACATACATGTTTCAACAAATACAGAGCAATACAGACAATCATACAAAAAATCAATCCCCAAAACTACAATCTATTCTACTTTCTTTTTGTTTGATTGTGTTGTGTTGGACCGGAGCTAGCGGTGAAGCATCTCTCCACTATAATGTAGGAATGATCTAGCACGTATTCAATAGTATATGGATTAGCATGTCACCCTTGTTTTTCGGTAAAATAAAGATCATTGTCCCGAGTTGTGAAAAAATTAGAAATTGAATTACTTCTCCATCTACACACACACGAAAGATTTTTTTAGTTGTTTATTTCCCTAAGGAATCCCTGATAATGAACGGTCTAACCAGCAGTTTTTAATGTGTTACCCCTTTACACGTTTGAATTTTCAATATTTTATAGTCAAAATGAATTTATAAAGAAGCGAAAACTTTATTAGGTATAGAATCAGCTCATAACAAACAAAAACGTATCCAGTTCGTTTCTTTGTAAAGAAAAGCAGTACCTCTTATATTTAACTTAGACAATGGACTCAAATTTACAATGGAGAGGTGAAAACAACACGAAATCTATTCAAAAACCTCCTCGCACACTGGCTGAATTTCGTGCCATTATGGATGCCAAGCGTAACCGCAAGAATAGGCGAAGCATTGACTCTGAGGAAGAGGAGGAGCTGTTCTACAGCTTACCATCCGGATACCCATGTAAGAACTTTTTTAGATTTTTATCTTCTGCATCTCACGATGTCCGTATTCGTATCGAGCGGATTTATTGGAATTCTTGGAGCTCTGCTGTGCGTAGTATTCTCCTTTCAGGTTTTGGGATTATATTCCTTATCCTAGGGCTTTTATGTCTGTTCAGCTTACGTGATGCACCCCGTGGCTTCGTAATTCTTTTTTTGGCATTACTATTGTGTGTACCTGGCTTTTATAGTTTACATGTACTTCTTATGCATCTTTGTGGGTACACAAATTATTCTTATCACCTGCTTTCAGGGAGTAATTAATTTGTTTAAGATAATAATAAAATTTTAAGCGCAGCGTCACTTTACTCTACAACACCCTTTATTTATTTTTTTGTGTGAATCCAGCCTTACTACTGGTATCTTTTTTATTTAATTCATTAAAGCCTTCACTATCAATTGATTTCCGTCAAAATTTGGAATTTAGATCGAAGTTATTGAGGTTTCTTCCGTTGCGTTGCGTTCCACACCTACTGCTTTTATTTAGATATGTCTTTAAACGTTCATTTATTGCTTCTCCTTCGTAATTTGACTCAATTCGGCAATTCTTTTTTCGATAACCCTTTTGCTTCTTCTCCTTTTTTAGACTTCAAGTATATCTTCACAGCTTAGTTCCGAAGTTTACGAACAGAAAGCCTGAATACACCACAGCAAGAGACCACAACCCTAATGTTGCACAACTGCGAGCTGGCTGATCAGGTCAAGGAGGCCCTTGATGCCTTCTTTTCCGACGTTAATCTCCAAAAGAATACCTTTTCCTTCTCCGAGGCGGTTGTAGTGCTCAGCATATTTACTGGTCACCCGAAGGCGGAGGTTATCTCCAGGATCGGGCCGTCCTGCACTGAGGTCGACCGTGCCGCCCTCCACCACCACGCCTGGCAGATCCTTCTCCGGGAGAGCGCGCCCCTTGCGCAGGGCAACCCCCTCGGGCCGTACTTCCCCCCTGTCAGGGACCCCCCTGCGGCCGCCTACAGCCCCTCCCGCGGGCCCTTCGCGACGACGGCCTCGAAAGGGCCCCACGGCTCGTCGCGCAGGATAGCCCTCCCCCACCTTCTCCCCAGTGGCGGCATGAAGTTCTGCAAGCAATTCCAGCTCAGTGGCTCCTGCACCTTCGGCTCGCGCTGTCTGTACCATCACATGGGGAGGCCCTGCGGCGATGACGCCGCAGGGGAGCGTCCCGGCGCGGGCCTCGACTCCCAGGCCGGGCTTCGCCTCCCGAGGGCACTCTTGGAGCAGTCCTGTCTCAATAGGGAGGGCGGAGGCGCGGCGGCCTCACGGGGGCTGTGACAAGGACGCGACTTCCTCCGCCCTTGCGCGGCCGCGGGAAGGGCCTGCTGGCTGTGACACGTCACCGCACAGGGCCAAAGCGACAAATGGCGAACGTCGCGGACACCGATAACTAAACGCAAAACCATCTTAATATATCATGTTAATGTTATTCTTCAACTAGTTTCATCACTACGCTATAAATAGTTTCTTCAAGGGAAATTTGAACTCTATTATATATATATTATTCCTATTTCTTTCTTATTTTTCCTTTATATTCTGCTTTGAGTCTTTGAGAAGATAGAACATATTTTCAGTGCTCTGTGGATAACTCCCGGAGCGGTACTTCCTATACGCTGTTTGAAGAAAAAAAGAATAGACACATTCAACCGATTTATAGCCTCAGGTGATGAAAATTCTTTGCTTCTCCCTATTACCCCTTTCTATTTCTGTCAAGAGTTGCTTTTCCGGGTGTCGGAAGGAGACTTGAAGAACAACCAAAGGAAAAAAAAGTGTGTAAATAGAAACGTTTTAAGTATTAGTTACGCACTCATACATATATTCAAAGCAATACGTTGAGGTGGCAGGGCAAATGGGATGAGGAGGACGATTCGGTATTTTTTCTTAGATTATCTTCCAAAAGGAGCTCATGCGAATATTAACGAATGGACCAACCCGTCTGAAGTTACTGCCGAGTTTCGTCGCACAGAAGCCGCCGCTGTTCTTTCAGATAAGGAAAAAGAAAATCGTGGCTTTTTTTACCTTCCTTGTTTAGATTATGATACGGGAGTTGGTATACCTCCTTTGATGTCGAGGGCGCAGTTTGATATTCAGTATGATTTTTTTCATAGAGATGCCGTCAAACGCCTTAACACCCACACACTGGGTGATGAATTGGAGGGACACCCGTTAGAGGTGGTGATCCGGAATACGGCCTTTGATGCCGCAAGGGCTGTCATCCACATCGCGGCATCCGAGCACTTTAACTACTGTTTTTGGTATCGTTCGCTCAGGCCGTGGGGAACTAAAATCCCCTTGCGAATAAAGGAGCGGCTTCGACTGCAGTACGGTTACAAAGCTGCTCTAGACCCCATCGCGGAGGTGAAGCGCCTCTTCACAGTAACTGCACTTTCACATCAGAGGCTTTGCGGGTGGATTTACCTGGTGTGGACGGGCAAAAGCTTTGATGTAGTGGAGTTCGATCACGGGATGTGCCCTATTGGGAGTAATCTAACTCCTTTAATGGCTCTTAATTTGCACGAATCGGCTCTCTGCATCGACTACAATGTGCAGGATAACTCCACAGACGCGGTAGAACGGTACGTGAATAACTTTTTCAAGACCTGCAATTGGCTCGTCGCAAACCGATACTTTTCTATGGCTATTGGTGAAAGTGATAATTAGGAATTTTGCTAAAAGAAAGTACCATCAGGAACAAAAATGAGAAAGAGATTATTTTTTCGTGACTCCCAAAGCTCTTCATATATATATATTTTCCTCCCCTTTTGTGCTTTATTTTTTCCTTCGGGGTTTCAAATTCATTCCTGCACTTATGTATAGCTTCCTTTATCACCTCTGTTATACCTTTTGTTATTCTAAAACTAGCAATTAAAACGTTTCTTAGTTACCTATAAAAGTATCAAGTGGTTTTAACTAACACACACGAAGCGAAACCCATCAAACACCTACTTATTCATTCACGACTTAACAAAATGTCATCGAGGCAAGGTGGGAAACAAAAGCCACTCAAGGCACCTAAGAAGTTGAAAACTGAGTTGACAGATGAGGATGTCGAGTTTAAGAAAAATAAGCGTGAACAGGAAAAAGCTCAGAAAGAAGCCATTATTAAGATGAAAAAGTGACCGAGCAAATCTAGTAATAATGCTTCCGAGGTCTACATGAATGTGTGGCAATTAATTGTTTATTTTTGACGGTCTGTGTTTCAATATAAAGTATGAATAATAAATGAATCATCCCCTACCTCCTTCATTCCTGAACATCTTTTTAAAAAATGCGATTCCTTAACTTGCCACTTTTTCGCTGTGTACTTGGGTAATCTTCTACAATAAAATTCCTTTTATTATCATTTTTTTTCCCATCTATATGTGTATAGTTTATACCGACGCAGCAATTGAATGCATTTTTTCCCCAATATTATGTGTCCTGTGAATTTGTGGGTTTTATTTTGACTAGTCGCAGATAACAGTGTTTATTACCTAAGAACACTTTGTGTGTGTGTGTAGTCTTTATACCTTTTAGGATTGTTATTCTGATGCTCCAATCTTCCTCCATATTACGTTTTTCGACATTCGCGTTGAACCCCGAGACGTCGAGGGCCCCGCACGGTCCGCCAAGAGGTTTGATTAACCGATATATCTCCATGGGCCTTCCGCCATGGGCAGCCTGGTGTAATAAAGTGAATCGTTACTCCCTCTATCGCATGGCCGACGTGAAGCCGCGGTCATTCCTCCCAAAGTACCCACAGGAGATGGATGTGATTTGGTTGAATGAACGGGTACGAGAGCGGGTGAGGACGTCGCGACAGGTCCAGCACGTTTACCGGCAACTTAAATACCCTTATGTGAAGACGGGAATTCATTACAGTGATATTCTCGATCACTGGGTGCAGGTTCCTATGGTGGAGGCGGCCATGTTCGAAGTGGAAAAGAATGGTGGGTTTGATAACTTTATTTTAAAGCGCTCAGGCCCTGAACTCTGTTCAACCTACGGTGAGCGAATTAGACGGCATTTGCTTGTACGCCAAAAAGAAATTAAAAAGAACTTTGTTCTAGATCAGCATGCGAAGGCACTTTCGGAAGCAGTATACAAAGAGTTAGTTAAGACCCAAAACGAAGAGGAGCTAGACTTAGTTATTGCCAAATATGGTGTGGACGGGGAACAATTTAAGCGTTGTCTGGCAAAGTTGGTGTTAAATGAAAGAAAACAGAACAACCAACAACAGGTGGCCTAATTATTGTGCAAAATGAGTTATGAAAGGAAAAAAAAATAGATGAACGAATCTCACTTAAAACCTTTTGCTCTATGCCCTCATACGACATCTCATGCGTTTTCTGACAAATTTAGGATCAATAAATTTATGCGGGTACTTGCTTTATGGAAAACATGATCAAAATACTTCATTCATTGGTAATCACTTTCCTCTCATTATCTCCATTACTGATTTCCTCAATTAGCATTGAAAAGTGTTTGATACTATATTTTAAATAAATATTTCATACATAAATAAATAAATAAATATATATATATATATACTTATATATCTGCATCTTTATATTCATAACACAGTTACAGGCAGCATCGTCTACAAACATGGAGAAACGAACCGAGGGTATCACTGATGACCACCGGAAGTTTGTCTTCTCATTTATTCGCATGCTGCAAAAGGTTAAGGTCGATGACGTCGAGCGTTGCGAAGCTATCGTGCAAATGCTAGGCGAGGAATTCAAGGTGGATCCCGCTGGCGTGGGTGGCTCACACGATACTGAAGTAGATGCACTGGGCATGTTTAAAAGCGCTCTTCGTGAGCATGAAAACCAAGCAGGGTTGGAACAGGATGAAAAGTTTAAGGCTTTTATTTCTCTCTTGGAGAAGAAAGATTATTTTAAGGGACTCAATTCCGGCACTCCCGAGTACGAACAGCGCTTCGAAAAAGCTCGCGAAAAGTTCAATCAGCGGAACAATCCATACAGTGGCCTCACCGCCGAGCAAATTAAGAATAAGGGCAACGAGTTCATGGGTCAGGCGAAGTACAAGGAGGCGATTGCGTACTACACCAAGGCCATCGAACTGGAACCGGAGAATGCGATTTTCTTCGCCAACCGTGCCGCCGCGCATACCCACCTTAAAGACTACAGCAGTGCTATTATCGACTGCGAGCATGCGATCGTGATTAACCCGAACTACTCGAAGTCTTTCTCCCGTCTGGGCACCGCGCTTTTTTACCAAGAAAACTACACCCGCGCGGCGGATGCCTTCAGCAAGGCCTGCGAGCTGGACCCCGCGAACGAGATCTACAAGGAGGACCTAAAGCGGGCGAAGGACAAGGCTGCTAGCGGAGGAGCGGCGGTGTCACGGAATAGCGGGGGAAGCCTCCCCGGCTTTGGCGGGATGCCAGACCTAAGCCAGTTCGCGAATATGATGAACAACCCGCAGTTCTTGGAGACAGCGCAGAACATGATGCAGAACCCCGAGTTCAGCAACCTCGTTGCAAGCATGGCGAGCCGGTTCGGCCAGAGCGGGTTCAACCCGGCGGAGATGCAGCGGCTCGGGGCGGAGTCCGGGATGGGGATGGGGATGCGCGAGGTGGATGACGAAGGAAACCTCATCACCCCTTTTGGAAAGGTCACACAGAGTGCAATAGCGAAATTGCAGGAGGATGCAGTTCGAAAGAACCCTAAACTCGCTTCTATCATGGCGGATGTACAGTCCAATGGGTACAGTGCCTTTCAAAAGTACCTTGGCGACCCGGATGTGATGGACTTAATGCTAAAATTTCAGAACTTGGTGTTCTCTAGCAATTCAAATGAGGCGTAATAAAAAATGGTACAGTTTATTTTTCAATATTTTATTGCCTTTGTGATTTGGCACTAGGAAATTCAAGGAGAATAGTATAACCTCATACATTATTGTTTATACTCCTATTATTAACATTAAATTAATGTATAACGTGAAAAGATTTATTCATTTATATCTATATATATAGATATAGATATAAATTTTAAAGTTTACAATTATATCAGTGTCAAAATTTTCGAAGTATGTAAATTTTTTTTTTATATTTTTATTTATACTTTGTTTTTTGATTTAATATTCTTGGTATATGGCTTCTTTTTCCAGGGTGCTGCATTATTGACATCTGACGTCATGTAGTTCTATAAAAGCTTCATATTAATAGAGGGATCCATAAAGAAGGGATAATATTCTGTCATTGTGCATCGTAACTTTAAGGTCATATGCTGTGATGCTGACGCCAAAATCGATTAAAGGCACCACCGTAGATGCGAAGGTGGATGCTTTTATCTGATTTCCGTGACGCAGTTTTCGGCCGCTGGGCCTTCTTGTGATCGACGAGGGGATGAGGCTGCTCATAATCCCCATAATGCTAAGCCGAGCTATCTAAGAGGCCGTTCTTGAGGTTCAGGGTGTTGACGATGCTGTACGCACTAATATCGAAAGCCTGCTCTTCACTTTTTCACTTGGGTTGAATGACGAGTAGATTCTTAATATTTTCAACGCCGCGTGGGTAAACAATGGAGTCCTGAAGCAACCCTACTTGTACGTGACTGAGCGCTGGGTGTATTTTATGAACCTCAAATCTAAAACTCAAATTGTAATTTAACTGGATAAAATCCAATAAATCTAAGAGTTAAATTTATCAAAGTTCTTAACAATGAGATTAATATCTCTACTTACCTTGACAGAGTGTATTTAACAGATTCATCAAACGTGATTAAACATATTTACCGCTTTTGAATCATTGGATAAAGTGATAATCGATAAAGGCTCTGCGAGATTGTGTTTCCACTGTTCTTGAATCCATCAATAAATCTATTTATTGTGTACAAAAATGGCAATTATTGAAACTATCAAATGCGTTTTCGTTATTTACACTGTTTGCGTTTTATTGCATACAATAATTTACTTTCTTAACTTATGTTCCTTTACTTTAACTCTTAGGAGTCCCATTATATGCCGATATACTTTTATGTGTATTCATTTTTCTGTTTACAGATTACTGTGCTACGTCTTATAGCTTATGTCATTGTTTTTATACATTACTTCTTTTTTTATATCTCTTTCTGAAATCTATCTAAGTTTTCTAAATTTAGACTTAACAACGAAGTTGAGTAGACTGAGGAAAAGGTATAGGGAAAGGAAACGAAGTAAAAACAGTTTCCACACCCTTGGTTAAATTTTCACACAAAAAAAGACTTTTAAGGTAGTCTTTTACTCCCGCTTTGCTCTAGTAAACAATTCAAAGATATTCCACAACATCTTATATATATATATATATATATATTTATTTATATTGATACACAATAATCTTTTTACATTTCGTCTTTTTACGTTTGCTACATTAGAGTTAACATAGCGTTTTCCTATTGCTACTAAATTAGCTTTTTTTTTACTATTTTATCTTTTAGTGAAGAGAGCGATTCAATAAAAATAGGATTGTGGACACGAAACTGGGCGTTTACACGAAAGAACGAAATATGGAGGCACTTATCAGAGCCTTAAGACAGAAGGACCTTAAGGAAGCTCCTGAAAAACAAATTGAGGTGGCACCAGGGAAGTTCGGACCACATGATCCATCCCGTTATGTTAGTCTTTCAAAAGGGGCTGAGAGATCGACACAGATCCCTAAGGCACCCGAGAACATTACGGCAGATCTATTTGGGCATAACGAGCAAATGCTAATGATCCGACCTTTAGCATCACCCAAGCCTTCTGCTAATGTTCCTGAAGCTGCACGTTATAACATTAACTATAAAAATGGTTGTGCAGAATTCATATCCGATAACAGCTCATCGGTTTTGAAATTAGTCAATGAACCAGTTCTTAATGTACCTGTATCATCAAAAGTGCCTCACGAATTAAAGTTGACAGATATGCGAATAGCTGGGAAGAATTCTCCTGGTGGTAATAGCAAGCATATAAGCCTTTCCAGAAGATCCAATAGAATTGATAAAGCTTCCAAACCCGCATCCCCAGCATCTGGTTCGCCGGTCATGCGTTTCCAGAAAGACCCAGAGCCATTAAAAAGGCCTTCTAAGCTAGATAAACTTCGCAAATTTAATGCAAAACGTACCCCAGTGAATGACCTCGAAGGGGTCAGTCAATACAATTTCTCTTCAGATGATGTTAATATTAATAGCGCCCTTGGACTTGCTGAACAGCGTATTGGGCACGATGTAAATAACGCACCCGCCAGGGCTCCCGGGAATGAAAACCATGAGAGGGCCTCGCACGGCAACGCCAATTCGCATTTAGATGACAATACTCACAGAATTAGCAACGAATCTCTCGTGAATGATACCGAAATTTTGTCGTTAAAGCGGGTTCGCAAACCCACCCCTCGACTAAAGGTCAACGATGATAATTCGAGTGGTCGTGTGGGGATCGCGAAGAAGAGCCCTACCAATATCAATATTGACAACACCGAGAAAAGCCAGCCGTACCCTGTGAAAGAGGGGGGTAGTAAAGTAATGGAGGATTCCTCACCAACGGAGCGGCGTGCCCTAGTCACTCCCTCACAGCAATCGCGGGCGAAACGGTTTCCCATCGCAAACATCACCCCCCGGCATGTGGGCAGTGGTGGAAAAGAGGACCGGAGTCGCTCTTCTCAGGGCGTGTGCAAGAACCGCGGTGGGGTGCTTCCCCCCTTAGCGATCGCCGACCATCGCCGTGGCTCGATCGAAAGTGTTCAAAGTCAAAGCCTGAAGATGAGTGTAATGGAGTTGTCGAGCCTACCGCATGGTGGGGTGGAAGGGAAGGACCCAAGCAAAGAACGCGCTCGGCCCGTCGTGGACGGCGTGGGCCAGCGCGGCTCGTCCTTATCGACCAACTCAAAACTAGAGCGTCTCCAACAGCAGCTGCAGACCCAGGACGCGAAAATGCGTCAGCTGCAGAAGAAAGAGAGAAATTGGGAGGAACAGGTAAAGCAACTCAAGGTGGAGCTCCGCAACGCCCGCGAGAAGGAGCGAGTCCTCTGTAAGATCGTCGGCATCGATCACAAACTACCCAAGCGAGCGGAGACCGCACCCGATCCGCCCATCGTCCCGAAGGAGAAACCGCATAACGGCGCGGGGCCCTATCGAAAGCTGCACGACCTTCGGGGGTCACCGCCCTCTGACGGGGTTCGGATGCGGGGCTGCGGCAACAAATCCGACTTCCTTAAGGCGCAGATCTTTTCCCGAAACGCCTTCCGTGCGATCACGGCGCCGGACTTCGCAGAGGGGCGAGGTGGCCACCCGTCCCCCCGGGCCACCGTGCGGCCGTTGCTCAACACGCTGCTCCCGACCTGCCCCTCCGAAGGCGACGACACCGATGCCTTCAAAGGCAGCGGGGTGAGCTCGTTGAAGCTGGCCTCACTGAACACGCGGCAAACCGCCCTTTGCCTCCCACACGAGACCCATACGGCCGTCACACCTGTCGGCATCCATTTCGGGCACCTAATGCAGTTCGTGGACGCACAGATCGTAACACAGCGACAGGCGGAGGGGCTTTGGGAATTTCTCCGCGCCAGAAAGAATGCCGCGGGTGAGATGGAGGATGCGAAAAAGGCAAGTTCCGCTGAGGCGGACGCGACGGTGGAGTCCCTCACGGACAAGACAATGAGCAG
>HF955201.1:1729748-1748376 GCA_000982615.1 Phytomonas sp. Hart1 | reverse complement strand
CAATGAGCAGGGCGTTGGTTCCTTTCTACAATAGCATCCAAAACCCTTCGCAGAGTTCTTCTCCGTTGCCGGTGTATGGTACAGAGCACATTGAGTCCGCTCAACAGCTTCCAGTCCTTACCAAAGCCCTTCGCCAGAAAATAGGCGGTTTGCACCCCAAGAACACCCAGGCCATGATGTCATCATTACTTAGTGAGAAAGAAGAAGTCGCTTTCGACTGTATGCCTCCTTTTGTCGGTGAGCTTACAAACGCATCGTACAATTCTCTGGATTCGACAAACAATGAAGTGAATCAGGAGCTTTGCATTGACAGCGAGCTAGAAAAGGTGACAGCGGTCATTCACCTTCCTGTGTTTCAAGCATGTTTGAGTGAAAGATTATGTCATTCCTGACACTCATTATAGGTTTTTCGAGGCTATTCAAACCGAATATTTCAACAAAAAGTGAGTTCTATCTGATATTTAGAATAGTCGGGAAAAAATACTAGAGTAATGGTGGAGAATGAAGACAGCATGCGAGATCCATTGGGATTACAATGGTATAAAATTGCCATCATTGGCTGTGATGTCATAGCCGTTTCTTTTTTGCCGTATATCATTTATGTGATCAGTGTTTTTTATTATTTGGCTTACTTGGTTGCATTTCCAAAGCCTTGGTATACATACCTATGTGTGCATTTATTTGACTTGTAAAAAAGATCCGTCGATTTTGTATTTTGACTAAAGAAAGCAAAGTATTTAGCTTTTCTATAGTAAAATATATATACACACAAAAGCGCGATGAAGCGTCTTTAAAGCGTACGGGTGTTAACCCCATTTTATGAAGGAGCAATAAAAATGTACCACCGCTTCTTTATTTTAATTTAAACTCCCTTTTCTTCCTAACTTTATCTTACTAGTGATTCCTTAGAAATGCCTATTGTTGATCGTCAGTCTAATCGAATAGACCTTAGTCATCAAAATGGTGCAGTAGACGCATCTGTTCTGGAACATTTACGTCACGCACTGCATCTCAATAGTTTTTTTTTTCACTTAGACCTTTCTTACAACACGCTTGACAGTGAATCTGCTTCTATGCTATGTACGATCTTTAAAGATAAAAACTCTCTTAAAACTTTTTCTCTTGGGTCGTGTGGTATTACGGATAAAATGTTCACGTTTCAGCTTGTTCCTGCTCTTTGCGCGCGTGAGGTGCCGATTTTATTACTGGATCTAAGCAAAAACGATGGTATTACGGATAAAAGTATTGACGCGCTTTGTCACTTTCTGCAGGTCGCTAACATACTGGATTTACGACTGTCCGGCACTAAAATTAACCCTAAGAGCGCGAAAGTCCTTCTTAAGGCACTCGAGTCCAATACCACACTCGAACACCTCGAGCTACCCTTTACGGTTGGGTTTGGGGTGCTAAATCGCGCAAAAGTGTTGCTGCGTCGGAATTTGCGTCTAGCCAAAGACGTGAACCATTTGGAGCTTGAGGACAACACCAAGGCACTTGTGCGACATGAGGTCACGCCGTTGGGTTCGCCAAGCAACGACGCGCTGTTGGGAGATGGCATGTTCAATAAATTTTCTGCTATAAGGAATCTTCCCAGTTTACAGAATGGCTCATTTATGCGAGGTCTTGATACCTTCAATCGTCCACGAAAAGTTTCCATTCCAACTTCGAGCTCGGATGCCATCTTTTTTGGTGGCAACGGAAAGGCCACCAGATCGCAATTAGCACTTGCCAACCTTGAAAAAAATTATACTGCCAGGGAGACTACTGATCGCATTTTTTTACGTGGCAAGGTGATGCCGCATTCGAACCAGGGGTTGGAGCGACGAGGGCCGTACTGGCGGCAGCGCCTACAAGATGTCTACGATACCTTAAATCTTAGCGATCCAGTCTCTACTCCAGTTTCCTATTGGGCAGATCCCGCCTTAAACCGCTCCTTAAAATGTCTTTGCTTTCTGGAAGGAACGCTATAAGATTATTTTCTAACATTAGAGTTTTGAATCGAAAAGGGTTTCATTTAATTTGGTCTATAAAGTAAGTTGACGCAACCCAATATAGCCATTGATTTTTTTTTTTAACATTGCTTTCAAAGTTGTTATTATTTCTGTCACCACAACCCTAAGTTTTTTTTAATTAACTTTATTCTTCTTGCTATGATGAAATGTATATAATTTTCTCAGTACATATGAATCTAAATGTTTTATCGGTTGAATTCAAAATAGTCGTATATAAATATCTATATCTATATCAATATATATATATATGTATCTATGTGATTGTGTAGACTTTTCATATTTAGTGAATTCGCCAATTAATTTTTGAGTGTTATTACTTAGACTAGAAGATAGATGATTCTACACTCATTCTGTTGCTGAAGGCTTGGGCGTAAGAGGATAGTTATGAGCTTTTTCAGTCCGATTCTTGTTTTTTTATAGGGGTCAAAGTGTTTATGTAACTTTGATCTGCCAATAATTAGTTCTTAATAATAGAAGTTTAACTCGACACCTACAGCAAATGGGAGGAGATGCTTCACACTATTATCAAGTACTGTATGATTTTACAGCGGAAGAAAAAGTAGAGCTTTCTGTTGAGAGGGGCGAGCGTCTTCGCTTGATTGATTCCACTATTCAGGATGGTTGGGTAAGGGCTGAAGTCTTTAGCGAGCCCGACAGGCAGGGATTTGTCCCAGTTTCGTATCTAAAACTAGAAAGCCCTCAAAACTTTACTGAGGAAGACAGTGACACAACCGAATTGAAATTTTCCTCAATGGAAACTCATTTACTCAAAGGAAACGCTTTAGATGTCAGTTCGATTCCCAAGCGTAGGGATCTTGGCAATCACTCTCAGCTCAGCTCACCGGCTCAAGACAGGTCTCGTATCTCGGGCATCTCAAAGTTTGAATCTCTTGACGCGCGCCCTTCGGACGAAAGTGTAGGCGTACATATAAGACAAAGAGGAGGGGATCCAATAACTACTGGAATAGTAGGACATGTAGATTTCTCTCGAAAAGTTATGGGGGTACATAACATTAATGAAAAAGAGTTAGACAACGAGCAACACATTAGAAAGGTTTTCATGGATGGATTCAGAAGGGACAAAACCTATTTTAGCCAACTTATGAGGCGGCGCACTGATGCACTAGTAGATTTACGGACTCGCCTAGAGGACACTGTAGAAAATGTTAGAGTTTGTAAGGAGATGAATGTCTTACTTTCGAAACGATTATGTGAAATGGATCAGATCACGGAAAAGGAGCATCTCCAACGAGTGGAGTGTGTGGAGGAAGTGAAGCTGTGCGCAAGGCGCCTTCTGTTATCTCCTTTTGGTAGAACGCCAGAAAAAAAGGACGTGAATACAGATAACATGCTCCGCGAGCATTCCTGATTCTATGTGTTTTCAATTGTGGTTTTACTCTATTAGATGACTTTTAGTCACATCATGCTTTAATCATAAGGAACAGGATTTCAAAAAAAAAATGAGAATAATTATTACGTTAGTTCAAGTACTTACAAATACATCCCCGTTCCTGAGTTTTTCAAGTACTAATCTATTTTATCCTTCTTTTTAATTCCATGACATGGCTATCTTTTCATCACTAACCTAACACAAAACACGTACAGACTGATTGCGCATTTCCTTTTCATTCATTATGCCTTAAATAAACGAATGTATCGATCGATATCTATACAGATATGGTGTCCCATTCAACCTTAAATAATAGTCAAAAAAAAGATCGCTTCACACTATAAATTATCATTTTTAACTCCCTTTTTAGTTGCTCTTCTATTAGTATTACAGTTAGAAACTTTAGGAAGGAAATCTAAGCTTATGGTGTGGAAATTTGTCGTGTTAGTTGCGCTTGCTTGCTTTTTTATTCAAGGATGGTTCATAAATTTAACTTCAGCAGAAGTATTAAGTACTTCCATGTGCGATGAAGTGCATGGCTTTGCTGGCGAATACAATAGCAACCTTGAAATTCCTATCCAATACGGTACAAGCACTACTGAGGCCGTTGTACTTATTGCACAATCCTTTGAAATGGACTCTAAATTTACCACATCCAACTGGATTGAGTTAAATGTGTCGTATCAGTCTACATCCGGAAAACAGGTAATGAGGGTATCTGATGGATACGGTATAATCATCCTGTCTGACGTGGCATCACCGTCTAAACTGAATATCAGTGTTCAGCGTTTGCGCCCGGACGGTCCGGCTCCATTCCGATTTTTAAGCTTTCAAGCGAATAGACCCACATGCTTTATCGAAGTGTCTCCTCAAAATGCCTTTATGGCGCCCTTGCCCACCATTCTTAATCCAGGGGCGAACGCCAATCCCATTCTATCTACCGTTTTCTTCAAGGCTCAGCTTCCTGATGGCTACTCTAAGGCCACCATCGACGTCACGACGGGGCTGACGCCCACCCCTCACGATTTTAACATGCCCAGCCCGGACGGCATGAAATGGGACCCCCACCGCTCTGGCGACCCGATTGAGGCCCCGCCCTCCCGTTTGATCACCTTCTCCGTCACACCGGACAGCAAGGCGAACCCGCTCGGCCAGGCAACCCCCTATTTGCCGGTGTCCATCCGGACAGTGCTCGCAAACCCCCTCCCCCCCCCCTCCCCTCCCCCCCGACGCGCCGTCCACTAACACGCCAGGTCAAGCCTCGAAGCGGAGCTTTTTCTGGCCTTTCATGACCTTTGCAGCCTTTCTTTTTATCGCGTATATGATACTGGGCAGCTACCACCGGTACCAACAAGGCCATACGGAGTTTCCAAGCATGATCCCACATTCGACTCTCTTTTTGGGCTGTGTCCAGTGCGTGAAGATCATGTGGTGGCGTCTTACGGGACGGGATACACGTGGGCATGGCGGGGATTACAGTGCCCTTGACGAGCATAACACATACATCTACTAGGGATTTATCTAACCGTTGTTCTAGATGCCCTAAATTTTTTATAAAGCATTTTTAAAAAAAATTAGTCGAACGGTTATTCTATTTAGTGTTACAACTTTTTCACTTCTCAGCGATATTGTTAATTCCACTATTCTAATCACTTTCACAACCTTTGCGAATTGTTAGCGAATCGCTTTATTGCTAATTGGAGAACTTTTATTTGCACTATTCTCTTTTACTATCCAGTGTTTTTCTTTTAAGTGCATGAAGTTGCTTTATCGGTGCTTATATATTTTTTCGTTTTAGTCCGATCGGTCGATACGGTTCGACACTGGTTTTCATTCTTTAGAGACACCTAAGACGATTTTGGACAAAAAATACATGTCCTTTCGACTAAGTGGCCGTGTGTTACCAAGGAGAAGGCCGGCGATGTTCGGCAGCCTTTTGGAGCCCCGCCGGCGTCTGACTAGAATCTACTCTTCATACTACACCGCTGATTTATTCCCTAACCAACTCGTCCCAATCCAGCAGTGTCTTCCGCGCGGGGTGACCGCGTCGACCGCTTCCAAAGGGCCCTCGGCGGTGGCTGAAGTTCTCCCCACACCGGCGCCGGAAAGGATGGAGGAAACGGACGCGGTTTCGTGGGACAGCGCCGGCCAAACGGATCTTGTGCAGGTCAATCTGGATCATCAGCGAGCACAAAGTGGGGACTCTGATGTCAAGCTGTCCGTGTTGCGTCGCCCCTACGTGCCGTTGGGTCAGGTCGCGAAGCTGGAACTTCAGGGCGATTACCTTACGGAGGGTAACTTGCACCAAGAAGCTCTTGAGCACTACGGGGTGGTGGCCAAGGCTTATCAACTTGCATATCCAGAGACCCATTCTAAGCAGGTGGGTATTCTTCTCAAACTTGCCGGTGCATTTCGGCGCACTTCTAGACTCGAGAGCAGTGAAGCCAACTTACGAAGGGCATTAAACCTCTTAGATCGGTCTGAAATGCCGACCTTGGAGCTAATAGTGGAGGCGCTTTTGGAGATGGGTTTGACAAAAGAGGCGATGAACGATAGGGAAGCCGGTGCCACGTACGAAGAAGCGATGACAGTGGCGAACTTATATCATCGCTTCGGGGAGTCGCACCGGATGCTACGCCTTCTACCGCGTCTCGGTCGTCGCTTCCATCTAAACTTTGAGGAGAAATTTAGATATTACTCCCCATTCGACTATGATCGCACATTCGCTATTCTGGACCAATGCATGGCGCGTGCCGAGCAGTTTTACCGCCGTAACGAGGACCACGAAGGTGTAATCCGTGCCCTACAGTTACGCAAGGAAATGATTGATAAAAAATTCTTCAATATGCGTGACTTTGCAGGTCGTATCCACACGATGCGTGGCCATTGGATGCGACGAGCCAGTGTTCTCACTAACGCGCCCACTCCTGATGAACTTCTTCGCTACTCTCCCACTATTCATCAAGTATATAGAGACTTTAAGTACGAACTGAACGCACCGATTGGTCGTGAAAAAGAGGTGCAACAGGGTGTTAATCGAGTGGTACTTGATATGGGCAACCCATATCGTCGGCGTGGTGCATATGCCAGGAAGATGTTGCGCGATTCTGATTATAACTTTGCTAAGTATATTCAGAATAAGGAGTTTGATGACTAGTATTTAGTTATTCTTACTTTTGATATTTTCAAGTTACTAGTACTTTTTCAACACTATTTGACTTCTACTACAACTACTGTCTTTATTCATCTTTTTCTAACTTATCATAAAGAAAGAGTCACTTTATTTGTTACTCTTTTTGTCGTCCTTGATCCTAGTGTAGTTGTTTTCGTTATTTATGGTACCCATATCATTTTTTTCTTTCTTTTCATGTCTATACTTTTTTTTGATATGGTCTGCGTGTTATATTTCTTAGCGACTTGTTGGACGTCGCATTTGTCTTATTAGATTATCAGTAAAAGAGAAATCGGAACTTGAAACAAAAGGGCACAACACTACAAACTGTATGACCTCCATCCCACCAAACTACCTGCGTTTGAAGCGCCACGGACTCACCATCTTTCTTCATTGCGACTTTCACCAGGACACCGTTCAGGTTATCAAGGAGCGTATCGAGAAGCTGACAGGGAGAATCTTTTATAAAATACGGCTATACTTGGAGAGGCAGAACTTAGACGACTACTTGAGCTTGGAGAGCTGCGGTATCGATCAAGATGGCACGGTATTACTGATGGTTCACAGTAAAGGTTCCACTGTGGATAATGAGCTTGTGTGGGAAAATGTTGAGGAGGCCATCAATGAACGGTCGGTGCCCTATTCCGCAGCGATATCCGGTAGCGAAGAGATGGCAACGCCAGTTGCCGATGGAATTATTGTAGAACAGAAGACAACTGGAACCCCCGCTGCTAATGATGCTCAGACTTTATCCATGCCCACACATGTTGAGTTTTCTCAAGATACTATAGCCTAAAGATTTTGTAAACAATATAAAATCAACGATGCTCTTCTAAAGATGACGCTTATCTGAAGGATATCATAAAAAGATCACTACTTTTATTTGTATTTTTTGAATTTAAATTCTTATTTATTCCCTTTAATGAGTGCATTTGGCTTTATTTGGGGGAAGAAAAAGCAAATAAATGTTGTGAGGTGGTGTTTCATTTCCTAACCCTTGTTTTATGATGTATTGAAGCGGTTATTCATAGCCGGGATAAAATATTTGTCCTTGAAAACTATGTATATAGTTTTTGGTTTCATCTGAAAATATTACCAATATAGAAAACTATCCCCATAAAAAAATGAAAAACTTCTTATTATTTCTTCCTATATGTCTCTTCAGACTTATTGCTCAAAGTAAAGCCTAGTTTTCAATGGTAAATGCAAGGGCTTTCTCAGTATGAGGACTCCATTGATATGGACTGCTTGTCTGAAGCATTTAGAAGGGCGCAAATGGCAAATCGTCTTTTCCCCACTGTGGCTGATTTTTCAAGCGATATACCGAAAAGGGAGGTTTTAGACCGCTATTTACCCTATATTCAAGCCCAGATACGCTCTCGTGAAGCCTGTGTGGAGGTTTCGCCAACTTTTATAATGTGTGATGAGATTCAATCTGATCGTGTTTTGTCCTACAGCGGTGATGTTGTAGCGATTGCATTTCCACTCACGCAATATATTATAGCTCATCGTTTCGAGGAATAAATGCGGATTGTCGTTCGCTCTCTTTTTTTTGTTCGTGAAGGGTTGATGGTACTATCGCAGTGTTTTTAAGCGCTTGCGGCTAAAGCGATTTTGCCCCGTTTTTTCTCTATATATTTATATGTTTGTCTTCAGAACTCGATTTGGACGCGATAGTTGCCAAAAGGGAATGCAACGAAAAGGTTTTATCAGTGGGCCACTTTTGGTTTAGTGTGACTATGTGTCTGCTTTATCTTTCTTGTTTTCACTGTTTTTAGAGTACTAGTGCGTTATTTCGTCACCTTACTCAACTGAGCAGGTGTGGGGTTCGTTTTTTCCTTTCTTCTTGAAATAAATAGCGGTATTCGATCACCAAATTCGTCTTGAGATATTTCAGGTTTGGCACCACCTCAAGAATGGATATTGATACGCTGTTGAAGAGGCAAATGGAGCTGCACACCACCCTCCGAAGGGTACCGAAGACACCTGAAATGATGTTTGAACTTCATCAAAGTTTTCAGAAATATCAGAATTTTTTGAATAGACTCAAACAATTAGCACGGAAATTGCTCGTTGAGGCCGATGCAGTTTTCCAGTGTCTAATATATTTAGGTGGAAATGGAGCGTCAAACGCTAGCCGTCTGCAACGTGATGATGCAATACGAATGCGCCAGGCCAAAGTTTTAGCACCTGAGAAGTCCACTAAAATTGAATACAAAATTCGGAAATCAGTACCTCATGACGATCTTATGAGTTATGTTGAACTCGCTAATGCAGTTCGAAATGTGTACCGCATGAAGGTCGAGGACGCGAATGATCTTCAAAAGGTCGAAAAATCGATTACAGAGGCCATGGAATACTTGGACTTCATCTACAACAGTTCGGGTGGGGAGGTACAAACGATGTTTTCTTTATTCGTTGCAGAAAGGGCCGACGCACTCGTCTCGATGCTTCACAGCCAGAGCGATTCGAAGACAGGGGTGGAGCTCACGGTGTCCTCGAGTGGGGCATCCAGCAGCGTCTTTCCGAGCTCCGCATTCTTGCCCAAAGACTCGGGGACGCCGCCGTCGTCGCCCGCCAGTTTCGTGGAGGCTCTGGCGGCGCGATGTGGTGTCTCCGGGGACGTCGGCCGGGTTGCGGGCGAGCGCCTGCGCTGCGCCAACGCCATCGTGGACTGGATCGCCGGCGCCCCGTCCGGTCTCCTCACGGCGCAGCTCCCGCGCCTCCTCGCGGTTCTCACGCCCTGCCTCGACACTTTAATTGCCGAGATGCGCTCCTCGCTGTGCCGGCTAGGCTGTGAGGCCGCGATGGTCTTCGTGCAGCGGATAATGGGGAGCCTGGGGCCCGCCCCGGACCTGCCGGCCGCCCTCGGCCCCACCCTCGGCCTCTGGGCCGCCGCCCTCGCGAGGCGGGTTTTTGTCACAGTTGTCGCCATCTCCACCGCGGCCGACCTCGCGCTGCGGGAGATGGTCCTCTGCAGTGCGGCGCATATAGCCATCGTGCGCGCCATCCTCGCCGCGCTGGACAAGGGCGCTCAGGCGGAGCTGCGGCGCAAGTGCCTAGGCTACCTCGTCTTGAGCGTCGTCTCGGCTCATGAGCCGGCGGCCATTGGGCGGCTTGGCTGCTTGCTGGCCGAACCCGCACAAAAGTACGTTCTTATTGGCGATACAAGGATCCGAAAAATGTCTCGGGCACTCTGCATCGTTCTCAGTGCGATTTGCCATGTTGAGCTGAATATCGAGGAGAGAACATTGCGACTCATGCATCAGGAGAAGAAGGAGTTACAGCCCTTGCTAAATTCTCCTAGAGAGCTAGAGAAAACACTGTTTGGACCTCGCAACGAGATCTTTCCTGCACGTCCTACCGCGTTGTTCGATCCCGAGGTTGCGCTCAAGCCTTGTTCGAGTCCCCACCAATTGAGAGTGGATGCAGGGAGCCTTCACTCTCAGCATCCATTGTGTCACCTTGCTTCCTATGATAGTCGAGTCCAGGCTTCTTCAATCAATCAAATACGTCTACCGGATATTATAAAGAAAAGAAAAACACATACGACTGAGGCAATCATAACTGATTCAGCAGATTCCTTTCCAAACTATCGTTCAAAACAGTCTATGGGAAGGCGTGATACCTATAATACTGATCCAACTTTGCCTGAAACAGATGAAGAGTCTAGAAGACGCCAAATTTCATCAGCTGAGCAAATGAGATTTGTGTTGGCGATGCCTAAACGAAGTGCCACGGCATTACCGGAACCGATAGCGATGAAAAAAACGTTTAGGCAAACAAAAGCGGATAATATACCTAGCCAAAGCGCCACGAGTTTTACCTTACTGGATCCAAAACTCCTTTCTTTTAATCACATCCCGAGTGAACATACATCAATGGACTTCTCAGATGTACTAAATATTAGACAGAGACTATCAGGCAGTGGTGCTAAAGCCCATATGCGCATTATTCCACTTTCGTTATTACATACTACCGTGTGTGGCGGCGATGTGGGCTACAATGTTGATGGTACAATATCCAAGGGTAGTGTCGCTCATGGTGATAACACGCATGGGAAGCAAACTGAACATCCGGAACCTCACCTGAGCAATACTCTTAAACAAAAACTAAAGGTACCAAAGCCCCGAGAAAAAAATCATGAGGATTTAAGATGATTTGCAATTTATAGGATTTTCATTTGCCGCTCTGTTATGTTACAATTACAATACTATTTGTCACAACTTTATATTTTATATTAGTTGTTGTAATATTGCATTTAACTTTTAAAGGGACCATGATCCACCTTCAATTCCATATTTGTATTGTATGCATCTATTCATTTTAGATCCTGCATACATATATTGTAAGTATATTTTATTTCCATAAGGTGATGTGTCCGCATTTCTTTTTTAGGCTGTGAAGGCATCAATTTTATTCTACCATGTAATACGTGTCTTTATCCTTTTTTTTTTCCATCTGCTTCTAAGTATTATTATTTTTGGTTGTCACTAACTCAGGAAATACCACTTTTTAGGCATAAAGTAGGAAAGTTTACAAACTGATAGTGACCTGTCTACTTTAGCTGAAAAAGGGTGAAAGGAGTGAGTGTATAACCTGGCAAAATCATCATAGAAATGAGTCTCAACGTGGAACCTCATAACAAGCGCATCAAAAGCGAGGCAGTCCCGACGCCACACGCAGATTCCAGCTCTGTATTGCCGTGGGTCGAAAAATATCGTCCACAAACCTTGGACGAGGTGCAATCCCAAGATAGTGTAATCAGCGCCTTACGTACTTGTTTGTGTGATGGTGCTATGGTGCCCCATTTTTTATTCTATGGACCACCTGGGACTGGTAAGACAACTGCAATTCTTGCCGTTGCACATGATCTTTTTGGACCCGATTACATATCCAGTCGCGTACGGGAGCTTAATGCGTCTGACGATCGCGGTATAAGTGTGGTTCGTGAAAAGATTAAGGTGTTTGCACAGTCCGCAGTCGGTAACGTCTCTCGCAAAACTGTACAATCCGATGGCAAGATCTACCCTGTTCCTCCTTTTAAATTTATCATTTTAGATGAAGCCGATGCTCTTTTGCCGGACGCACAAGCCGCCTTGCGTCGAATGATGGAGGACTTCAGTGAAGTAACCCGTTTTTGCATCCTATGTAATTACGTCAGCCGGATTATTGACCCCATCGCAAGTCGTTGCGCAAAGTTCCGTTTCCGTCCGTTAATCAAAGAAACACTTTACACTCGCATCCGTCAGGTTGCCGCGGCGGAGGGGATCACGCTCTCCGACTTCTCGCTTGAGGCTCTCGACAGGGTAAGTGAGGGAGATATGCGAACTGCAATTATGTACCTGCAATCCGCTCACAAAGCACGCGGCCTGGACCTAAGCAATGAGGACTTTGTATCTTGCTCGGGTACCCTACCGCCGGAGGTCTTCAAACCCTTTATCGAGGCCCTTCTACAGAAAGATAGGGATGATATTGTTCACCAAACCAGTGGCGTCGTCGCGCAGGGCTTTTCCGCCACACAGGTGCTCGCTCAGCTCCATCGCTATCTTGTCAGTCATGAATGTCCTTTGAATTCAGTGCAGCGCGGAAATATCATGTTAAAACTTTGTGAGGTTGAAAAGCGGCTTTCAGATGGCTGCAATGACTACTTGCAGCTTTTAGATATCGGGAACGCGATATGCTCTGTCTAGAATAGATGAAATACCATGCATGTTTTTGTGATTCCTGTTACGTGAATTTGCAGTTGTGCATCTTTTTGTGCATTATGAAAGAAGGACAATCACGTTGCTCTTTTCGTTCTGACCCTTAAATGCTAATCGTATACCGAGAACCTGCTTTTCCTCGCGCGTGTGTGTCATTATAGATAAGGGGTAGTGCGTCAACACATCGCTATCATTGCATGGACACTATCTACATAAGATGGGATTGGTTTCCTATTTAAATTTCCAAGTTACGGCTCATTCAATGACAATTTAAAATCTGAATGAGCAAATGATTAACTCTTCAGTTTAATTTATCATATTTTAAACTCCTTTGTTGGACACCTTAATGGTCTAGGGAACCTCGCTTAATAATATTACACATAGATATTTTGGTAGAAAGGCAGATAAAAAAAAGAAATTTCTATCGTTACATTTACTTCAGTCTATTCAAACCTCTACTGAAGGATTTTCTTAGGATTTGTCGCAATGCACCTCACGCCTTGAGCTTTCATTATAATTAGTTTAGGATAAGAAATACGTGCATACTAGAAAGCTGTCATATCTTTTGACGTTGCTTGCGAATATCAAGGTGTCACTTATTTCAATAATGTGAGTGCGTGAGCTATCTAGAGAAGGATCCTTATGCTTAAATATAAAAGGTATAGCCTTGGAATATCTGAAGATAACAAACCCTGAGAAGATGAATTTATCCAACCCTTGGTATCATGTCGTTGAAATTAGGACATCTGAACGTTCCCTGCATGTTTTCTAGTATTATTCCAAAAGTATGGATTTGAATTGCTAACCAGAATGGCGATCATTAGGATCTACAACATAAAGAGGTCTTTTCTCGTATATGAAGTTATTCTATTTCTTTTATCGACATATGGCCCAAATCGGATTATATAAACACACATATTCTTTATAAATTTGGATACAAAATGAAACAATAATTGGCCCGCATCTTTCGAATTGCATACAGACGAATAATCGATTTTCGACGCTAGTGAAGTTTTCTCAATTATTTATTTTTTAAGAACTTCGGTGTTGAAAGACTATTCATGCCTAGGGACCTCTATCAAGAAATATCGATTGATATTTTAGTACGGGTGCTGTATTCACCGTCACGTAACGCGCATTTCACATATTCTAATACATATAGATGAACCAATGTGTAAATCTATATAATATTGCCCTTTTAATACTTCAATGTTCACATTTTCATGCAGTAGTCCAAGAAAGTGAATCTCAGGCTCGGTGTGCCAAAGACAAGAAAAACGTTTCACTTGCTTTCTCTTTTCCCTTGTCACAACATGCTTTCTTTGTGCGTGTCAGGTGACAATAAGGTTAACTTTATAATTCGATAAATAAGTAAATACTCAATTTAACAAGAATCGAAGGAGAGAATAATAATGAGCGGTTTAAAAGATGGAAGCAATGATATTCAGTTCGTTACCGACACTGATGTGGATGCCGAATTGGAAGAAATGCGGCTCCAAGTAGAAAGCCTTCAGGAGGATCTACAGCTTAAAGCCCTGCAGGACAACGCCGCCAGGGAAGAGGGCACACGCAAGACGACCATCTCGACTGCGTCCGTCTCCGCTGGGGGGGGAGCAGGGAGGGGAAACCCATCCGTTTTCGTCGCCGGATTTGATGCCCGAACGACGGAGGCGGACATTCGCGTCTTTTTCGTCTCTTGCGGTACCGTGGTGCGTCTGACGTTGCTAAAGGACCGCCACACCGGACAGCCCAAGGGGACTGCCTACATCGAATTTGAGACCCAGGAGCAGGCGCAGGCAGCTATCCTGAAAGACGGCCAGGCACTCCACGGGAAGCCTCTGAAAGTGGCCCCAAAACGTGATAACGTACCTGCCTTCCAGCGCGGCATGGGGATCAGGGGGGGCAGAGGCGGCGGCCGCGGGGCGGCGGCCATGACTGCCGTCGCGATGCTAGCCTCGATGATGGGCAGTGGAATGGGCTTTAGTCCGTACGGAGCCACCCGAGCTCGTGGCCGCGGCCGCGGCCGTGGAGCTCATTAGAGAGGGAAACATAACTGTTATCGCTTTGTATCAAAGGAAAGCTCGAAATTGGCAAACAAGCACACCTATATATATATATACATTGAATTTCACAGCAGTGTAGTTTAAAACGCTGAGATGTGTGTGTATTTTTCATTGGCCTGTAATCTTTTAGGCACAACAGGAAGCTTCGTTCGCCCTCTTTTTTTTTTTGATGATGTTGGTGGTGGGTAAGGGCTTAATTCTCTTTGTTGGGAAGACGGTCAAAAATGAGAATGGGAAACAATACCATAAGCTCTAAATTTCTGAAGACTCGTGCAGCATCTAAGAGAAACCAAAAATTCACAGTGAGGTTCTTTTTGGTGAATCTGAAGGATAGAATTTTCTATTCTTTTATTCCAAAAAAAACTTGGAGGAAAATAAAGAAACAAAATTACTATAAATAGGAAGAGCAACTAGGTCTTACCAACACAAAAGAAGTAAAAGGGGCCTTTGTAGAGCCCAAAGTTTAGTGTAACTGTTTCTGCCAACTTACTTTTTTTTTTTTGGATGCCTTCAGCGTTGAAAACTTCAAGTAGGAAAAGGAAATATTTTTGGTCCAAACCATTGATTTACAGAAGTGTTAATCAATCTCGACACATCCTTCATTTTTTTTTCTATTCCCGTTCCTTATTATATCGGGGTTTTTCTTAGAATATTCTAATGTTTCATAGAATCTGCCATATGACTGGATAAATTGAAAAGCGTTCAGTGTTCCCTCCTCCTACTGAACGCTCGAATGTGACTTACCTTTTGAGACCTTATGTGAAACTCCGTGCGACAACTAGACTTCTCTCCTTTTATCCAATCTTCACTAGAGGCTACACCATGAGTGGCATCTTAACACTTTCTTTATGGTGCCATCGGGGTGTAAAATGGCGGCGACAATGTATGGGGTTCGTATGGATAAATGGATGACGTAAACAGCGAGATCGAGGGTGATGTTTACTGCAAACGTATGGGGGGAATAAAAGGCTCTGGCTCTGTGGTGGTTTCTGTGCAACCCATAAGCATGCTTTTTAATTTTGTTTATAACCAATATCAAAATGCAGTACAGTAAATACATTTCTAAAAGCTAGAGAAAATCCCACTTTTTTGGGGGGTTTGTATTATTTAAAAATTGCAATCGGTTTAATTGAGCCGTATTTATCTCCGCGCATGCACCATCACTTATGTTAGACTTTATCATTCCTTTTATATTTTATCTTTCTTCATTAGATACAATCGCAACTTTTTTTATCTTTGCACTCCTCGAGTACCTTTTTATATTTCCCACCCGTTTGGATATATACATATATATTTATTAAAAAAAAAAACTCCTCAGGCATGTTCGGTATTCTTAACCTTTTCGAGAACGCCACTGTCTATGAAATTATAGCCTGGCGCAGACCTATGGCTACAGGTATCGTACTGGGTACCATTCTCAGCTTTTGGCTTATTTTTGTGTATTGGCAGTACACAATCTTGACTTTTATGTGTCGGTGCATCCAAATTATATTCCTTTTAGGCGCAGCCGCTACCGCCACAAAACACAGTCTGGTGTCCTCTGACTTAACTGGTTGTATGGACGCGGTATATGAGTCGATTCGGCCCTACGCAGCGAAGGTTTTGGGCGTTTTTGTAGATGTGGTGATCTGGCGCGACGTGATGGTCTCGGGGAAGGTTTTCGCGACATCCCTTGTGGTGGCTTATATTGGCAATTTCATCTGTGACAGCACCTTCATCCTACTGATTACTATTATATCGTTTTCAGGGCCAATTATTTATGAAAAAAATAAGCCCTTGATTCACGATCAATTGCAGGTTGCCAGCAGATATGTTAACGAATATATCGGAGTTCTCCGCACAAAGGGAGAAATGTTAAAACAAAAGGTGCGACATGTTGATGCTTATTCGGGAGTGGCTGAATCGAGGCTTGATGAGCTCCAGCGTAAGAACCAATAATTCTTATACTTTTTTTTTCTTGATAAAAATATTTCAATGAAAGTGTGAAGTTATATTAGTAGAAATATATATGCGTATCCGCCTACAGGACTGATGACTCTTCTTAATTAGGCACTTTTTTGGAACGTTGAACTGTTTCTGCATTACCCGACCTACTAAAGTAGCTAAGCATTCTTTATTAAGTGCATTTTTATTATCCCATCGCTTGGGAATATTTTCTATGTCGAATGAGTTTTTACGTATATCCGATATCACATAAAAACTGAAATTGCGACAAGTTTAAAAGAGAAAAATAAATCAATTTTTTTTGTTTGGTGAAATCAATAGCATAATGATCTATTATTAAATAAAAATCTATCGAATTAGACGTCCGGAATGAGTGTATGTGTTTGTGGAAATAATTACCAAGAAAATAGATGTGCCGGAAGTGGGATACAAGTGGAAGAAGCCTTTCAGTCTTCGAGTAAAGTAGATCTTGAAAGAAGTAGTGAGTTCTAAGATCAGACGTAATAAGTTGTTATGGTATTTAATTTTATCTTAACCTTCGTGAAGTACCTAAGTGCTCATCGATAAATATGTATATGAATTCATATATATTACATAGAGTATCAATATTACTTAAACTATAGGGATAAGTTGTTGAAAACGCGAAGGATAATAACTTTTACTGAATAATATAAAAAGACACATAATATGGTCTCTATACTTTTGTAGAGACTCTGGAGTTTGGACTGTTTTTTTTACTAACCTTCTTTCCTTAATACTCTTTTCTAATTTACTCATTAAGTTTAATTATTAGTATTGAGAGGAAACAAGTGAATGGAAAAATATTGACAAACACTTTATTTTATTTTTTTTACATCATTGATCTGGTTATCTGCAACAGTTAAATTTTTTTCCTATATTCTATTCCTATCATATATAGAAATCTCTTTCTATATACTACCCCCAAACATATAGCTCTAAAAGGGTGTGAGTAAACTCCTAATTTACTCAGGCGCTATGGAGTATATCAATTGTGTTCACCGCGGGACCAATGATATTAATGATGCAGTGGCTAATTTAGACGAGACAAGTGTTCAGTTATTTCTTGTAAAATTTCTCCTCGGGGGTGGTACCTTCAAGCGAACCAAGTATTTGTATGTGATTTATACAGGACCTAAGTGCAATATGCTTAAGCGGGGGCGGTGTGTTGAGAAAATCAGCAAGTTTGTGAGTGAGCATCTGAAAGGGGTTACTGGTTTAACTACTACAGATCGATCCTCCCTTTCCTTCGAATCATTAGTCAGTCAATTTAGAGAAATATTTACCGTTGATGATGGAGAATTCTCGATAGACAAGATCTGTAAAGAGCATCTCAATCGACTTGAGGATGAGAAAACAAAAATGTATCAAGAACAGGAACACGAGCGAAAAAGCGCTCGACTAAAGGCAATTCAGGCTCAGATAGCGAGACGTAGTAAAAAAGAAAAGGCCGCTTTCGAAAAGGGTATTGATCAAGATGATAATGATCCAACCAATATTGCGAATAAAGTTCTGAATGCCATTCGAAATGAGAAAAATATCGTAAATTGGGCCGTTTTTTCTCCAGACCCTGTAACACTACAGACGGTGGCCTACGGTTGTGGCGGTATATTTGAGTTAATAAAAAACCTCCCTAACGACAAGTGGCTCTTTGGTTTGTTCAACATTTCCTTCAACTCCCAGGAAGAGGAGAGATGCTTAATATTTTTCCAGTGGATTGGCAATAAAGCCAAGATAGTGCGTGATCGGGGTTCGTCTGCCATCTACCCTGCCATGAGCAAGCTTTTGTCACCATATTCACGTGAAATTTACATAGTTGGCCAAGTTGATCTTGTACCATCGGTAATCATCAACAAGTGTAAGAATGCCTTTTCAGGTAAAAAGAATGAATTGGAAAATAAACGGCCCCAGCCGACAAATCTTTTGCTTGACGAAAAAAGCTATACCGAGGCACTTCTAGCAGATCAAGATCATCATCTTTATGATTACGATGGGGTTAAAACCCCTGAAAAAACAGCTGATTTCGAACCTATATCGATGAATTCTCGAGAAATGAGCATGACAACCTTAAGTGATTCGTTAGATAGCTCCACGGAGCTTTACAATTCTGAAGATACACTTCGCCTTATAATGTCTTCCGAAGGTGGCTTGATATGGGCTATTTTTAAAGTAGAGTAGTACGTTCTACTCATTTCATTAAAGTGATATCGAAAGACTTTACCAAGCATAATAATACAAGATTGTGGAGAGTTTTTACTATATTGTTTTTTATTTTAATACACTTTTACCACATTTGTGTTAGTATATATGTATATATATATACC
>HF955201.1:1698537-1715935 GCA_000982615.1 Phytomonas sp. Hart1 | reverse complement strand
CGTGAAGAGATTGATTCTTCTTGATGTTTTACCTCTTTCTCTTGGAACCAGTGTCGTTGGAGATGTTTTTGTGCCTATTATCCCGAAGAACACGACGATCCCGACGAAGAAAAGCCACATTTTCACTACTGTTGAGGATGGTCAATTTGCTATTACGTTTCAGATCTTTCAGGGCGAGCGCGAGATGGCGGCGGACAACCAACTGATGGGGCAGTTCGACCTCGTCGGCATCCCCCCCGCGCCGCGCGGTGTGCCCCAGATCGAGGTGATGTTCGACATCGACGCGAATGGCATCTGCCACGTGACGGCCAAGGACAAGGCGACGGGCAAGACCCAGAACATCACGATCACCGTGAACGGCGGGCTCACGAAGGAGCAAATTGAGCAGACGATCTCTGATGCCGAGCAGCATGTGGAGATTGATCGTTTAAAGCGAAAACTCGCAGAGGTGCGCATCAGGTCTGAATACAATATCCTTGTTGCTATAGACTTCATAAAAGGACACAAAAATATCGACAAAAGTCATCGTGATAAAATACATGAACTAATTATTGAGATCCGTAAATTATTGGAAAACCCTAATCTCCCCCTTGAAATCATAAAGGCATGGAATGCTAAGCTTGAGAGGACATTGATGGCGTGCATGCACACTGAATTACATTAGGCCTTTGGCGTTAAGAACGGAAAGGATTTTTAGCTTTACATCAAAAATATATATTTTCAAATCTGCTTCCATATTTTCCTTGATCTTTTCAAAGTATTTGGGAGCGATAAAACGCGTAATTTGCTTTCTACTACGTTTTTCATATTTATATTTTATATTAAGGAGCTATCACATGACCCTCCTGTTAATTTTTTTCCACCCTTTGTTACACACTTTGGGTACATTTCTGTGCATTTTTACTGATTTATCCACCGCTTTTACTCTGCAAAACATAACATAAAGGTCTTGGGACACTAATATTGATTCTCCATTAGAGGTCCTTGAATGTTCTTTATGCATCGTCAGCGATGGCGCCTCGCCCCGAACAGGGACCCCTTTAAAGTGCTTGGGCTTAATCGATCAGTTTCGAAAGCCGAAGTGAAGGTGAAGTACCGCGAGCTCGCGCGTGTCTACCACCCCGATTCCGAAACTGGAAACAGCAAAAAGATGGAGGAGATCAACCAGGCGTATAAACTGCTTATGAAGGAAGGCGGGTTTGAGCGGCTGCACCTGCCGACGAATCAAAGCAGCGATGGACAGAACAGGAGCCCGTCTGAGGAACGACGCCGCCGCACCGTCAGCACGAGCGCGCCGTACGCCGCCGAACAGCAGGCTGAGGGCGGCTCCACTTCCTCGACGTCTACTAAATCCACCACCTTCCACGGTGCTGCGCTTTCGGACGAGGAGATGGAAAAGCTCAGCGCTCTCGATCCGACTACGGAGCGGTACACCCCTTCGGGTAAATACCTGTATCAAAATCGTGATGATCATACTTGGGTTGAGCTGGATCGGCCTTTGTACATGTCTGAGCGGCCTCGTTATAAGTCGTTTACTTCCGATGGGAACATATTTGAGGAGATGCGTAGACGTGCGATCGAGAAGGAAAAGGAACAAAACGAGAAGACAGCATTCCAACGTGCCACAGATCGAGTTGCTGATAGCGCAGATTTGCCGACTCGAAACCCACGGTTGCTTATGCTTTACGTTTGCGTGCTCTTTGTTGCGTTTTATTTTACGTTTCAGAGGACTTTTGCGCGAACGAAGCATCAAAGGAATCGAACCATCTTTTATGATGATCTTGAGGCTCAGAGAGCTCAAATGGGGCGGGTTTATGAAGAATACAAGGATGGATTAGAATTGTCAGCCGCCACTGCGGGCATTATTTTTTTAGCTGCCAGCGAGGGACGAATGATGGCTGATCCCGTTCAGCCTCCCGTGCCTGAGGTTTACTTCCACGCAGTGTGCCCACCGAAGTGCCATTTTAACGTCGTTGCGGGTGGTTAAGAATCGAGGATGGTGTAATGGTTTGAAAACATGATATACCTATTTTTTCATATTTTTGTATCCACAGATTTGAGCCTTACACATTGTTTTATTTATTATACGTAATTTTCCTATCTGTTTATCTTTGAATTTATTCTTTACTACAAATAAAGAAGAGAAATATTTTAAGTTACGTTGTATCATGTATGCATGGGCTCCCATTAGTTTCATTTTTTGTTCAACATTTTATCTATCATATGGTCCATACCACTTTTCACCATTTTCTTATGTTCTAGCTTTTTGAGTTCAGTGTGAAACACTATCTTACAAAGTTTTACTGTCTTTTACCCTTTTAGTATATAGACTTTTTTTCCCTACACTGTGAACTTGCTATACCACATCAATTTCGTTGCTTGTCATACCTTTTATGGTGTTTAACCAAATAAATCAATACAGAAAAAACGACAATAAAGTGTACGTTTTATCTTCCCTTAGGAAGGGTTTCTAAGTAAGCTTTTAAATACCATCTATTTTAATACTCCTAAATTTTTTAATTTCACGTATGAATAAACAAAAGGCATGCGGTGGTCTTCCGGCATCTTCAGCGGCCCCTCAGATTACCCTTAAATCTCATGTAGTCAAGTCGATTCCCTCACGGTTGAAGTCAGCACGTCAGAAAAAGTGCATTGAATTATACAAAAGTAATCCTATTGATATTGCTTGCAGTAATTGTACTACTAGCAGCTCCATGGATGCATTTCATGGTACTTTTCTTAACCCGAATGAATGCATGAACATATCCGATACTGCACTCCAATCATCACCTTTGAAATGTCAAAATTCACAACCTGAATCACCTAGAGACGTCTTAAATAAAACTTATATGCGGACGCGTGATAGACGCACTATCAAGGATAATAACAATCCAGCTGATGACTCTTCTCGTAACCATAAGATTAGTCACAACAGCTCTGAACTTCTGGACAACTCGAACAGTGTGCTACGCCGATATTCTTCCTCCTCATCCTGTGATAGCATGTGCCTTCGTACCTATAACGTTCACCCCTCGTCGATTTTTTCAACTTCCTCGGATGAAGATGTGGAGGAAAGTATGTTCATACCGGAGCCGATTATTCAGCTCTCTTCCCGGCTTCTAAAACTTGCTATGCCCTACCACACCATTGAACAGCTCACACCTGGCAAGCACGTATGGGTGGTGGACGAGGAGGATGTCGAGATGTTTATCCCTAGCACCTGGTGTAATGCGTACAAGCTGGTCTGCAATGGGAGGCTAAGCGGTACGGTGGTACGGCATAGCGGAAGCATGACCATCGTCCGATTTCACGATGAGGCCTCTGAGATCAGTTTATCCCTTACACTACCGCGGCCGTGTTTATCGATAAAGCCTGTCGAGCCGTATGAAATTTCGTCATCAGCGAATAAGGGGGTCTTTGGTTCCTGCTGCTGTAAGACGGGGCCGCGGGTGATTTGCCCGGAGTTGGGGTCGCTCAAAAACAGCCTGTCCAAGACTCCTCATCAGTTTTATGAATCCATGTCCGTTCTGGAGGTTCCTGCGGAGCGCCTTGCGGATTTGGGTGAAACTCAGAGCTTGTTTCAGCGGGAACAATACACTACCGCCTTGGCGATGGTGAATCGACTGATCGCCACGCAGAGTCCCGGCATGCCCATGGACGTGGATGCCCTCACGCTGCGCTCCAGGATTTTCATTTTCCTCGGTCGGTACGAGGACGCCTTGGTGGATGCCCTTTGCTGCGCTGAGTTGGAGCCCCGGTGGGTTCGTGGGTATTTATGCATGGCGCGCGCGCACAGCGGGTTGGGGAACTTCAACAAGGCCGCTGCTGCGCTTTGTAAGGCCTCCGCGTTCCTGCCTAACAGCGCTGAACTAGAATGTATTAAGGACCTTAATTCCTACATGATAAGAGTGCAAAAATTGTTGCAGGAGGTCAGCAACGGCGACCTCTTAGTGACCCTCGACTTCATGTATTCTAAGCGAATTATCATTCAGTCTCAGTCAGTTACACCGAGTAAGTCGCTTTTCTTGGAGAATGCGCCAATTTTAGCGATGCATTCGCTCTTTGGGAACCAATTTGTCGGGCGGTGTGAGGTTTGCTTCCGCGACGTGAGTGAAGATATGGATGCAGCGAGTATAAATACATTCACTTCACTGCAGACAAACTGCACTTCCTCTCCTTTAAGCGATATTAGGTACGAAATTGACTCCACTACACCGAAATGTGCCGATTTATTGGAGGCTCCCATCACCTCACCTTCGAAATCTACCGGGCTATTTTGTTCACAGTACTGTCAAATACGAAGCATGCTTTATTCAGGTCTCGAGGAGAAGCATAAGGAGGGATTAAAACAAGTCAAGGAGTTGCTTTATGAAAAGGCTTCTCAAATGAAGGATATGCGCACACTGGAAATGATGAACATGACAACTCGGCTTTTTTTCATGGTCATTAGCACCCATCGTCGACTGATTTATTATCATCGGAACCGATGCAAGCACCGAAACGGAGGAACCGATCCTTCAAATTTTCAAGGATCTGACGATTTTCACAAATACCGGGGTATCGCAAGGGTCTCGCCCATTCTCTTAAACAGCTTGGAGGATAAAACACAGGCCGGGATTGAGAACTTTATTAGTAGTCCAAACACAGACCACACTCCTGAATTCCGTGGTATGCTTAGAGGAACCACCACCAAGGCGCTCCCTATTGAACTCACCCTAAAGCTTTTAGGAGCCTATCCATTAGTCAACGATTATTTAACCAGTTCTCAGCGCGCCGAGCTCATCACGCTTTACGATGTTCTCACCGTGAAATTTAAAGAGGAAAGCAAGAAGTTGTATACCGAAACACTTTTTTGCTCTTTGTACAACTACGTTAAGTGCTATTTTGCCCCGGTTTACATCTCTCCATCCTCAACTGTGATATCACCGCCGATGGTGCCCTTTCTGGACAAGGGGGAAACTGTGGCAACGCCGCGTTGCACGAGTAACGTCTATTACGTCTATTACCTCCCTCTTCTGTTGGGGTGCGCGGCCTGCGAGGTGGCACCCGGGGCTGAGGAGGGAGCCCATTCCCCCCCCCGGCCTTCGCCGGAATCGCCTGTCCGGGCGAACGCGAAACTGCGCTTTGTGGAGTGGCACCGCTCACTTCTTCATGCATCGCGGCGAAACTTGAAATTCGCCACGGTTCAGGCTAACCTGGCGTCTTTAGCGTCGTCTGCGAGTGGAGAGGAGGGCGGGGGTGGAGCCCGGGAGACGCTTTTTCCGCTCCTCGAGGCGATTGCACTGAGACCGATTCGTCATTGTGAGCCCCTGACATACCCTTCCATGTCGCCAAATGGGGATTTCCACTGAGATACCTTGGTGTCATTGGAGGGTTATGAGTTTATGAATGTGGTATAGTTGTAATGGTTTTGTTTAATCAAAAAAATCATTTGGTTCATCTCTACATTTTTAAAAATTCAATGAGGCTTTTTCGTTGCTTTTTGTAAGTCAAAATATTCTAGCCAAGCTCTGTTTCGATCTATCACATAATGATCCTGGAAATTAATCTATTTCCATCGGCTTGGAAATGTATTTTGGAGGATTTGTTGCTGAATTTTCTTTCATTTGCTTTTATGGTTAGTGTTGGAAAATTTTTTTATTTTTATTTAGCGTAGCATTTTTAATACAAATCAGTGAACTGCTTTACCTATAAATTTGTTTATCGCTTCCTTTTTTTTCAAATCTCAAAATGATATTGTTATTGGAAGAAATTCAGCGTTTAGCATTTTTCTCTTTTTGTAGAGTGACTTTAACAGAACGTAGAAAAATAATGATTCTGAACCTTTTCTGTGTTCATGGTATCCCTCAAGATTTATCAATACACGAATAAAACCTATATATTTTTACCAAATTTGATACACCAATCTTTTTTGTTTTAAATAAAATTAACCGATATATATTTCGTAAAAAAATTCTCCATCGTGCTATTGTTGATTTAGCTGCGGTAATGACAATAAAATTCAGAGCATTTTTGCTTGTTACCTTGCCTCCCCCCCGCCTTCAATATCGTGTCTATCTCTCTTCTCCACTCTTATTATTTTTTTTTCGTTGAGAATCTATGCAGATGATTTTATGTGTTCCAAAGGATACAAAAATCCAAAATATGGTTATACATTTGAAAGTATATACCCCCCCAAAAACGTTTAGTATAGGAAAAATATGTTAGGAGGATACAAACATTGTTTTTCCTTTGGAAAAAAATCATTATCTGAGTGCATATATAGAGTTCCAATTATTTATAATATGAGCTTATTATTCTTATTAATTAAAACTTAGACATTTTTACCTCTATACTAGAAAATATCTGTATTATACTGTAAAAATTAATGCATCAATTGCATGTCATAAGAAACAAAGAGGAAAACATGCACACACAAATCATATCAGAGACGAAAAATGAGAGATGGAAGGATTCGGTAGAAAATAAATTAATACGCAAGCACGCGGTGAACTATACTACGCCGCCGTTGCTCCTTTTTTTACCGAAAGGCTTTTTATTTTAGACTTACATTGACTGGGTTTGCAATCTGCTATGTTGAATTTAAGTATTCCATAGTTGTATTCACTATTAATAATACTAATTTTGAATCTTAGACACGTTTATCCGTTAAAATTTGCAATCACTTGTGAAATTGCTTTTAACAAACTTGGAGAAAATCTCTAAGTAGATGTATAGTCTTTACCATTTTTTCCGACGTACAAGCTAAGGCAGGTGAGATTTTGTTCTATTTTTATGCATTTTTTCTTGTACTTTTATCTGAACGGGGTGTTCAACTTATTACTGTTTTGTATGTTTTTTTTAATTTGAAATACAACTAGATTAAATTAGTGGTTTATCAGCTCTTGGAAGGGAATTTGAAGGGGTTGTATGTGGTATGTAAAGGCTAAAAGGAAATATTAAGGCTCAAAAGAGTCACATCAAAAAAAATACTTTATTATCGATAATTCTTTATCTGCTCTTATGTTGAGGAAAAACATTTAAAGATTATCCCATGATCAGATGTAAAACACAAGTTGTAAATTATATCCTCGACAGTTACTAGATTACTTATTTGTCATAAAAGAGTAATCCCTGACGATAAAAGGGAAGCTAATACTTGCTTGTTGCCGAATTAGTTGAAAGAAGTGACTTATGTTGTGTCGAAGCTTTTTGATGTAATCGTTTTCACCTTTGCATACAACTTTAGGATCTAAATAAAAAATCTATAACAGAATTTTTTTTTCAATTTATTTTTATCGCAAACTGAATTAATTTATCTTAGAACTTATTCGAGTTTTATCAAGCAGCTAACACTTTCAATAAGTACTTTATGATAACTATTATTATTTTTTCAACTTCGAATTTATACGTGGTTTTCATGAAGACATCCATTTTGTGAATTATTATTATTATTACAATTGTCCTGCCCTAATCTTAAACTGTGTTTTTTGAATTCTTTCATCTTTGATATGCGCTGTTCTCTTGTGTTTGATTTGCGTTCATCAAAATTCTAACCCCCCAAATGTAAATCTCCTAACATTGAGAATAGGCAACTTAATATCTTGCGATATCCAGATCTTTCTTTTTTCCTTTTTTTTAAATGACGTTTTATCACTAGAACCTTCCTTTCTTGTCACACGACGTCAGGATCCCATCATTTTTCTCTTTGTGGCCCAAATAGTAACTTCACACTTCCATTGATTTCGTCCCCTCCTCCCCCTTTTCCATTGTATGGGCGAAAAGAGAGGGGACGGTCTCCCTACGCCAAAAGCTGACATGCTGGCGACCTCCCTGATCCTGCACAGTCCTCTTGACGCGGCGGCCTTCCCCCTGCTGGCGATCCGCTCCTGCATTAGTGAGGCCTACGACAGCCGCAACGGCCCCCGCTTTTGTGCGCAGGACCGGCACACCGGGGCCGTCTACGAGGCCCGCTGCGCCCCCCTCCACACCACGACCGCCGCCCCCGCAAGGCGCCATCGCGAGCGCGCGGAAACCCTCCTCAGCGTCTCCGAAAGGCCGCGCTGCGTAGCGCTCCCGATTGACGCGTACCTGTACGAGTCGCCCTCCGGCGCGGCCTACGTGGCGGCGGTGGAGGCCTTCGCGGGGCTCTCTCTCGGGGACCTTGTCCGCAGCGGGTGGGACTCGATGGAGGAGCGCGTCTTCGTCGAGATCCTGGAGGTGGTGGCGGAATTCGGCTGCGCCAGCTGCACACTACCTCCACACGGGAACCTCAGTGCGGACGCCATCTGGCAGCTCTTGACGCCGCGCGATGGGGCCTCGGAGGCCTCGAACCAGTCGCGCTGGGTGGTGGGAGACTGGCTGCTGACCTACGACCCGGACAACGTCACCTTCGATGCGGCCTCGGTCATTGGCGACTTGGAGTTTATGCTTCACTCCGCCTTCTCCCAGCTGAACATCATCTCGTCTGGCTCTGGTGTGTTTCTTTCACACATACAGGTCGAGCAACGCATTGACCAAACTGTGGAACAGATACGGAACACGTTATTTACCCTCTCCATCGACAACCTCACTCTGCAGCCCACTGGGAGGTCCATTTGTACTGGTGAAACCGGCAGCGAGGCGCTTGAAATGGTGACCCTTAGTTTATCCGCATCCGCATTGTCAGGTGTGGGTATGAATACGCAGGCAGATGACCCCATTGAAGAGTCGCTTTCGATGTCGGTGCCGGAATCCCCTCTGGGGTCCAAATTCTTAGGAAGTACCCCTAATTCTCCTTCTGCGGGATCGACGCGGGATGTACTCAACTTTGTGTGTAGGCTTTCTTTGCGGGACAAAATCAACTTCCACCAAAACGAACTTCGCCAGGAGCAACAGCTTGCTAACCGATACCGACGGCGAAGGGCTATGTTGCCTCCTTTACCACGCTCTAACTCCTACTACACGAGTCTCCTTGAAGGATATAACCTAAAGGAGAATGAGCCTTATGAAATACAACCTCGATCGCCCATTGCAAAGCTCACACCAAGTCTGCTGCTGACGGATCCGCCGACGGATTCGGTATCTGATCCGCATTGCTTGGATACCACTCGAAGTAAGGGTCAGGGAAAAAAGCAAAATGGTCGAAACACAAAGCCCAAAGACAGACCGCTGGAGCCAAAGAAGTCTTCTCCTAAATCGATTCATAAGACTTACACTGATGAGTGGGCAAAGGATCGAGACGCTCTCCTTCAGGATGTGATAAACACCATGTTACTAATGCAGCAGCTAAGACTGTATCAAGCGAAAGCGAGAGATCAAGGTAGAAATCATCTACACAATTCTCTGCAAGATACAAAGGTTATTAGTGTCGGGAGCGATAACAACTACCATTCTTTTTTTAGAAATGACGACCCATTTGTTAACTCGTATTTCACAAAGAGTTCTGGGACTGATTTAGAACCACCTACTATGTACTCTAGACTTCCCTACCAATGTACCTCCGCATTTTATGCTCGCAGAGATCTGGAGAAGTTTTTGTCAAGAAAATCGCCGCTAACCGCTTCGACAGAGCCTAATAAAAATAGGCGCCGTCATTTAAATTCAGCGTGTCCCACTCCCATGCGTAGGGTAGGTCGAGGCCGCGCATCATCATCTCACGCTTCGACTGAATCGCCTGTTCTCGCGCAACATTGGAGCATGCCCAGTAGCCAACCTTCCACCCCTCTCTATCTAGAAATCCAACACAAGCAGTCGAATGGTACCGATTTTGGTTCTGCCGTCAATTCACGGGTGCGTACGCCATCTCGGAGTGGACCTAGCCTATTGAATATAGCCCAGGGCAGACACTCCAAAGCTTTACCAAAATCGACCGTAGCGATAGGTACATCTCATCCATCCTCCTTGAAAATTACAGAACCGATGAGTACATTGCCATTTGAACTCACCCCTAAAGTAAGACCCGTCATTCAACGGCTCCCCCTTGAGGATATTCTGATTCATGAGGTGTCCCGACAGCATCAGCTTGCTATCTCCGAAAGGATACCGCCGCAGCACATCACAAGGGTGCCCGAAACGGCCACAGAGGTTAGTGGGAATCTTTGGGGCACTATGCGGCTTAGAACCCCACAATCGGCGCGCTCTCCCATGTTTTCCTCCTTTCCGTGCTTCGCTAGCATGAATACGAAAACTCCTCGAGGCTATTGGAGCACTTTGTCGAGTCGGTCCTACAACGACTTCGCCAATGACTTTTTCTCAGCTGACAAGGGAGGAGGATTTCTTACGTCTCGAGATGGGAATCCGCATTTGTTATCCCACGCAAGGCTTTCCTCGGCAAACACCGCAACGGTTTCGGGCAGGAATATGTCCGTACCGGCGTGCGCCTCTCCACATCTGATTCACTTGCGTGGCACCGAGCTTAATGGGTATGAAGGTTGCAACCCTAGGTTATCCACAATGGACCGAACCCAACCATTGGAGACAAAGTCCACGCGGTGGAATAGTAGGCGCTCTCAGTCGGTGCTAGGCTTCACGGCCTCCTCACGGCGAGTTCAAACGCCTCTTTCAGCAGAGGGTCGGTGCCGATCTGCATCTCAAATTAGGGGCGCGGACACTCTAAATATTGGAGTCGGTGCGAGTCAAGACAATAAAGATGTGAAGGACGGCACGATTGTCCCAGGAGATAGGTTTCAACTCTACGGCACGCCGGGGAAGCTCCTGCTCAGTCGAGTTCGCTCCTATCATGGGACTTCCATAAAGACTATTCGAGTAAGACGGGCTTCTGGAGTTGTCAGTGAAGAATGCTGACAATCACTTGAGGGTGTGCCGTGCGTTTATTGGACATTATGTGTATGCTCTATTCTATAAATATATCACTCACAAATAACTTTGTCTACACCAAAAGGAATTAGAGTGGTCCAATGGATGTTTTTATGAAGAAAATATAATCAGAACAGGGTCAGACATCTTACTGAAGGTGTCTCCTTTAGAAACGAAATAAATCCTCGGTTTCATTTTCTCACACTTACCTTCTCTCGTGCTGAGAAAAATTTAATCCATTTTTATGAATATCATCGCTTAGGATCCTTTTTTCTGACGCGGGAGTAGACCCAAGAGGTATCAAAAGATGTCTCAAAAGCTAATTGGTGATACAAAAACTCGTGGCATTAAGGATGCTATTGAAAAATAGTATCTTTTTTATATTCTCGAACCTTGGCTAACAAGACGTACCAACGTCGTTGTCGTCTTAAACCTTTATCTAGCCTAGACGACTCTTTTTATTCCTAAGTAGATATCTTGATTGCGTGTTTGTTTTGCGGTGTCGCATCCGTTTTTGTATATTTACATTTTTTTTAAGTAGAATCTGGAAAAGATTTCTGTACAAAAAGCGACTTAGTTACCCCACAAAACCGTATATCGTATTAACACGTCTTACAAAAGTTCCAGAGAATCATTCCTAAATCAAGTCCTTGATTTCCATCCATGCTCCAAGTAAGATAGAGGCAACGAAACAGGTTGTACTTCCTACTTTGATGTCAAAAAATGTTCTATTGGAAATGTTGTTAGTCAGCAAACCCCCCATACTTCCACAAAATATTCATAAAAAATTCTTGCCTTTTCCTTAACGAGCAGTGGAAGCGAGGAGCTCGAGTTCATACGCATAGAGGCGCTCAATCTTAAAATGACCCTTCTAGTCCATCAGGGTCCTGACAAGCTATACCCAATTGAGGTGGCTAGTCTTCCTGCCACCGCGGCGATTGGGGTGGTTGGAAATATTCTTGTGAAGGAGGGTGCTTCACAAGATGCCGTACAAGCCGCGGATAAATGGCTACTGTAGTATGCATGATAGAATATCGGCTTGGTTTTGGTGAAATGGTCCTCATATGCCCTCAAATGGATGTGCTCAACTAGATACTCTTAGAGACCTCGGCTGATGACTTACCTTTCTATTCCATTCGGCGGCAAGCGTTTTTGCAGCACCCTCCCCAGAGAGAATAGCTCACATACGAAATGGGCTCAGGTCCTTCTTTTTAAAATAATATGAGTGAATTATCAGGGATAAGTATGAAGTTGTGTGAAAGGTGGTGATGGTCGCCCGAGGTACAACATTTTCGTCCCGTTTCAGCCCTATTACAGATTATTTTAAGTTATATCAGGTAACAGTGCTCAGAGGAGGAATAGTGGTAAAAGCGACTATTACCCTTTGCGATGCATAATGCTTAGTCTAATAATCGACCCTATTCCATTCATTACGAGTGTATGTGTGTGTGAGGGGGTGGATAATAAAATATTTTATACTATGCAAATATTCTTCTTTTTTTCTAGTCCTTATATAAACATCCCTTAAATCGATGTTGCTTTCAGAGGTATTTTATTGAGGAGAATTCGATGTTTCGGGACGTTCATGTTGTGATGTCGCTTTCACGCCTAAAACTATTCCCTTCTCCCCTGTATGCGGTACCTTTAAAGTGCGGCTTAGGCACCGTAGTCTCATTTCAATTCTTTCCTCAGGGGTGCGGGATTTCTCGGGTTGCTTCCTTTCCCAGCCGAAGCGAACGCGATGCAAGGGCTCGATGAAGGGGGTCGTCCGGCCGCCCCTGTGCATCAGAGCCTCGAGGTCGAATGCGCAGCCCTGATCCTGCACTTTGACGGCCCCGGCAGCGTCGTCCTGATGGGGGGGCGTGGCTCCATTTTCGGTGCCGGTCTCGCCCGCAACGTCCGTTACAATTTTGCGCAGTGCAGTGTGCCGGTTGAGGTCCCTGGGCGCGCCAGGCTCGACCTCACAGGGGCCGTCACCTCCCACCTTTGTGTCCTGGACGCCGCAGTGGGGGATCTGCACGCGGTCCTCGACGCGGCCCGCGCGGACGCCCGCCGGCAGCTCCACCTCCAGGCCCCGGCGGCGGACGAGGAGGCCTACGCAGGGCCAAGGGTGTTGGTGGTGGGGGGGCCGAATGTCGGCAAACGCAGCCTCTGCCGCGCCCTGATGAACCTCGCCGTGCGCGAGAAGGGGCGCGGTGTGGCTTTCGTCGACGTGGATGTGGGGCTGCCGAGCATCTCGGCCCCCGGCAGCGTCGCCGCGGCGTTTGTGGAGGAGCCCATCCCCGTTGACGACGGCTTCAACGCCGTGATGCCGCTGAGCTTTTTCTTCGGCTGCGAGGTCGTGGCGAGCGCGACGCGGAAGCGCTATTTGGACCTTTGTGCGTGCATTGCGCAGGCGGTTACTGCGGTTGGCTTTGCGCGGCCGCATTTTCAGTGTGGCGGCATGATCATTAACACCATGAGCTGGACAACGGGACTCGGGCTAGACGTGCTGATCGAACTCGCCGCCATTTTTTCCGCGACGCATATTATCGTTGCGGGTTCAGACCTGGCACTGGAGACGACAATGGAGAATTCTGTGCTGGGTCGAAGCGTGAATGTAATGCGGTATCCTAAACAGTCGCTTATCATGAAGCGTAGTGCCTCACTCCTCACAGAGATGCGAACCCAACAACTGGTTTCGTACTTCCTCGGAACTCCGCGAACACTGCTTTCGTCTGCTCGACTCGTGGCGAAGACCTCTGAGGTCTACTTTTTGAACGCCCTAACTCTCGACCTGATGTCTTGGCATGATATCAAGTCCTGCTGTATAGCGTCTGTGGTGCACGCGGACAGCATAGAAACTGCTGCGGAAGCGAACGTGGCGGGGTTTATCGTCCTTTTAGAGATTGGAAAACGCTTCTTTTCTTTCCTCTCTCCAGCCTCCAGCGGCATTCCAAAACCCTATTTACTGGTCTCGAGCGCCATTTCTTTTCCCCTGTCTAAGGTCCCGCCCTTGGGACAGACTTAAACGAAGGGACGCACGTGTGCATGTGGATGTGCGTGCAGGAAAAGGGGGGAGGGGGGGAATAAAAAGTAGCCTGTTTCATTGTAAAAGTACAAAGCTCTTTTGAAGACGAAGCGGGAAAAAATTATTTTCCTTGCCTTACTTTATCAGCTTTCTCAGATGATAAATAATCCTTTTACTTCCTCTGTTTTTATTTAGTCAGTATATGCACTCCTTCTCGGTTATGTCACTGTAGAGTGGTTAAATTTTCCTCTCTTCTTCCGATCAAGTGATCAATTTGGGGTTCAATTGTGTTCTAGATTTATCTTACTCTGAAACGCTGACTTATTTAATTAGTAATGACGTTGTCACATCAAGTTCTCTTTTGTTCTATATTTTTCTTGTGGTTTTATATAATTGATTTCCTTTGTGGAGGAAATACCGGTATACATATATGTATGTACATATTTATATATATCTATATGGGTGTGTTTGTAAGTCTGTGTATATTCATGACTCCTTCTGTATTTTTTTATTTTATTCGCAACTCACTTATAGAATCTTGGATACACTCAAGAACTACATAATATTGCCACATATCATTAGTTGCTTATGTGAGTTCTGAAGTGTGATCTCTGAATAGAAGACTCATTTATTTGATTTAGCTATCTAATATTATCTCAGTTTTTTTGCATAGGTGTAGTGTAGTGGAGAAAATCTCGTACAAAATGTTTGAACACAATGTACATTCTCAGTACCTTGTAAGCATAAACACTTATCTAGAGTCCCTTCGCCTGTGCCATGGAACAATGTTGCGCTTGTGCCTTCACTCTACGGTGTATTATGGAAGCCGAGGGTTTATATTAGAAACAATATTAGGTAAAAAAGGCGCGCTCATAAAGAATAAAAACGATGCGATTGTTTATCTGCTTTCTATGGCAGCTGAGGTGGGGGTTTCGGTGCTTTGGGAACCTTTTAAATATCTTGCCGCGATCAACACGCCTCGATTCTTGCTGGACTACATGTTGACCAACTGGTCTGATGTACTTTCAAAAATCGACAGGTTTAAAACAGCCCGCTACGCAAGCTACGCGTCATACGCGTTTTCAAGCGACCCTAACGTGGAGTGGAACCTCGATTTCTTTTCCTGGCAGCTACCTTCGATTATTTTAACGGTTTCGAAATTGATGTTGCGCCGCCGCCTCAGTGGCGCCCGCACGGGACGTTTGCTTCTTGCGCTCCTCGCGCAAGTCATCCTGCGCGCCCACTTTTCGACCTTTTCAGTCATGATCCCGGAGTCGGGGGGGGAAGTCTTTGAGGCGGTCCTCTCCACTTTACTTGAGGGAATGGTCACGTCGTATCTTGTACGCAATACGTGGCCCTTCAGGATCAACCTATTCTCGAACAAGTGGAGCGTCCCTAAGATGGATGAGATCCTGAAAATGTTAGAAACGCAGTACAAACGTCAGTACAAGTGTCTTTACAACTTAGCGTTAAAAATATTTCCTCAAAAAAAATCTGAGGAAGTGACTGAAGAGTAAGGAGTGGAAGGTCTTTTTCTTATTGTGTTGATTTTCACTTACATTTTTCATGTAGGCTATCTACGCTCAATGAACAAAAAAAATGGTAAGGGAAATTATTACTTGATAGATTTTTCCTAGACGCTAAATTTGCTCGGTTACGTCTGAGTATCTATTCTAAGCATCATAAAGTGTTTGTACTTGTTTACAAATGATAAGAAAACTATCTACTTGGAAGAGTCTAATTTTGTTATCTGTTTTATTATTTTCCAGATCTACAAGACATATTTGTTCTCGTTTAATGCCTATATTTTTATCTTTACAAGTATGATTCCTGTTTTATCCTTTTCTTTAATATTTTTCTTAACGTATATATATTTCTCTATATCTATATAAATTGCGATCGTAGGTATGTTAATTTTTAAGCATTGCTATCTTTGAATGATGTGGTGGGAGAAAAAGATATAACAGTCTGCCTTTTATACATATATGCTTTGGGTTGTTTCATTGCTACATCGATTTTAGTTAACATGTACACACTCATATTGCATGGATTATCATCGAGTATATTGGTTTCGGGAGTACCCTTTTCATTGCATCCTTTCTCAAAAGATGAAGTTGCATAGTTTCCTCATTTTATTCCCTGGTATCAATAGTCTATAAAAAATTTAGCTCAGCTTTCAGATGCTTGTAACTACTTTACCAAGAAAGGGTGAAGCAACGGAGGTAGTGGTTGCTGCACGGAATTTTGTCGCTGCACCAGAACCTACCGAAGCGTTCATTTCAGGTGAAGATGCCCAACGCTACTATATGAATTTGTGTACGCGACTTTATATTCACGCCAACAATTCATTTATCAAGCAACTTCAGAATGAAAGCTCCGCTATCATCTTTAAAAATGATTACCTTGGGGAAAATGGCATCACCGCCATTGTGGGGACTCTTCAGCGATGCGCGATTAATGTATTTAGCCTAATGTCTTGCCAACTCCAGGTGGAGGACATAAAGCGCATTTGCGATGCTTTTGTCGTCCACCCAACCTTAGTGAGGCTCGATTTGCGTGGGAATTCAATCACTGTGGTAGGCAGTAAACGCATCCTAAACCTTGTTTGTCGGAATTTACGCATCACTGAAGTTGAACTCGACGAGAATACCCCGAATCGCGACGCTATAATTCAGAAATGCCATAAAAATTTGCAGGGCTCTATGATAGCGACGCACTGCTCTGCATGCGATATGCATGTTGACTCGGAAAGCCGTGGATGTGCGGCAGATCCGCACTCATCGGCCCCGTGCATCGTCTTTTCTCTTCTGAAGCGCCAATTCACAGAAAGGATGAAGGAGAATATCACATCGGTGGAGCTTTATATATTTTTTGCACTTCTCCAGCAGTCCTGCGAGGCGTCAAATGGAGTTCTTTTAGTTTGCTCCGACGTCTGCGCCACAAAAATCACCTTGGATTTACTATCCTGTGCAAATTACGCGTCTACCGTTATTCTTGGCGATAAGTCAATGATAAACGATTCATGTTCGAATCTGAAATGCACTTTTCCTCCACAAGTCAATAAAAAATGGCAGGCTCATACCCTGACATTTATCAACAAGCTTCGTAAAGAATTTTCAGGAGAAAGGCCTTCTGAAGAGTTAGAGATGCTAGACAACAACGCATCACTGCAGGACCGCTTCGAAGAAATTCTCAATGAAGAATTGGAGGATCTCAATCCTCAAACCAAGCGAGTGGATAAGGTGTGTTCTCTTTGTGGTTCGGTTTTTACAACCACCAATGTGAAGCATATCGCCTCAACGCTTTTAAAGCAACTTCTTCATGATCTAGATTTCTACAACGAAAATTACACATCAGTACTGAGCGCTTCGGTCTTCCTTCGGATTTGTCGCGCCATGACGCAGTACGCGAACTTACGGGCCTGCTGTTCCCGCAAGTGCCTACGCCCGATCTCGCGTTTCGCTCTTTACGGCTTTCGCAGCGTTACACGGAGCCTTTTCACCCCTTCTGAGCCCTTTCTCTCCTCAATGCTGCATCTAGCCCCCCCTCAACTTCCCCCGCTGCCGGAGTCCAGCTTTAGCATTCTCGACCTCGTTACCCTCACCGTGTACG
>HF955201.1:1649008-1664465 GCA_000982615.1 Phytomonas sp. Hart1 | reverse complement strand
ATCCTTCGTGCCGCCGGACGTGTTGGTGGTGGAGGGCGGGCACCTGCTCGACGGCGTCCTGGCTGACGATGCCCTTGCCGACGGCTTGGCGCAGCTCGGGGCGAACTGCCGGAGCGTCCTCGTCGTGCGCGCAACGCCTGGGCATAAGGCGGGAATTTGCCGTCTTTTACGCCGCCGCGGCGGACTCACGCTGGCCGTTGGGGATGGCGGAAATGACGTCGCGATGCTCCAAGAAGCGAACGTTGGGGTCGGGGTCATCGGGCGGGAGGGCGCGCAGGCCGCCCGCGCCGCCGACTTCGCCATCCCGCGGTTTGACAACCTGCGGTCGTTAATTTTTTGTCATGGACAGCTTGCCTACGTCCGCACGGCGTACCTGATCAAGTATAGCTTCTACAAGTCGATGCTTATCGCCTTTACGCAACTTGCGTATACCTCAGTCTATACACATTTCTCAGGGCAAAGTTTCTGGAGTGGTTTTATGTTATTCATGTGGAATGGTGTCTACACGCTCCCACATACGCTGCTGTACACCCTCGATCGCTGCGCGCCGCGTGTGGTGCTGGAGCGCTTTCCCTCACTCTACAACCTCACACGCAAAGGAATGGATCTGAACTTCAAAGAGCTCTTTTTCTCCTATCTCTTGCGAGGAATTCTTCAATCCATCTTCTTACTTTGGTTGGTGTCGAATATTTTCGATAGTACCTTTGTGTTTGCGCAGGGTGGTGAGACGATATCGTCTGAAACTTCATTCTGCGCGGCCTATACAAGTATCTTATTCTCTCAGATAATTGTAATCTACACAGAGTCCAACTCCATTACGATCTTAAACTTACTTATCATGATTATTTTGCCCTTTTTTTATACGTTGGCTACCTTTGTGTATTCGGAGCATTACTTTCATACGCATTTTGAAGTCTTTCTACAGACTTTTCGCCCTCAATACATTATCGCAGTGGCGGTAATTACGATTGCGTTAACAATGCCTTGGATTATATTGAAGTGTTTACGAGATATATTTCAAATTAACCGCCGAAATATTCTCCGCGCGGAGATGTTAGCTAAGTATAAACTGCTTTTGAAATCCGAAGATGCTTGTCATACTAAGCTCAAGGTTTGGCTTTATCGCTTGATGGGATTTTTTCCAGAACCCGCAAGCTTAGTCTTTGATGATAGTATTAGTGCCCTCTCTACAAAAGAAAAAAATCGGGATCTTTGATCCATACTTTAACAACGCTAGGCGATTTGGCGATAGAAAATTTAGTTTAGGGTTTGTGAGGATAACTGATTCTCCAGGGTTTTAAATGAGGCGCCTGCAGTATGTATACATTTTTTTGGTGTATTTCTGTATCTAAAAGTTCTCATGCCAATTTATTATCATTAATAAAAAGAACTTTACCTTCGACATGCCTACCTAAATAAATCGCTATTTATTTAGGTGTGTTTCTATGTATCGATATTGTTCTATTTTAAACGTTTGAAATTATATTATACTCATGGTTATTATTTCCCTTTTGCTGAAGTATTCAATTATCTGTGTCTTTATTTGTTTTATTAAACATTCCTACAAGGGAATATTTTTTAGGAGTTTACCTTTTTTGGGTATGCCAACAATATCTAAACTTGTGTATTATAATTTAATGAGCAAAAGCTCGTCTTGAGAGCGCTTATGTTTATTCTGTATCTCTGTCGGCACGCCAATGCGGCATTATTTCTAATATTGACTATTATAAGGTTTAGTGTTGCCTGAGTCTACTCCTATCTTTTTCTTCAATGAACAGGGCAGGCTAGTAAAAAAAAGACTTACCATTGTCAACATAGTAAACGAATGTTGTTGATATTCTGTAGCATAGTATAATATTAGTTAAGCTTCACATGCCCCCAGAATAAAATTTCTATCATAAGATTGTTATTGTTTATAAATCTTAAATTCAAAATATGTTTGAAGAAAAATCAAATCCCATACGAAACTCCTTAACGCTTTTTCAGCAATTTCTCATTTTTGACTACATTTGTCTGTTTATTATAATCTGGCCCCTTGGATCTCTTTTTTTATTTTTTATTTTTTCAATATTCGATAGATAAGTTTTAAAACCATGACTCGTTGTAGTGCATGTAATATTGTTTTAACCAGCACTGATGCGCTCCGGTCCCACTACAATTCCGAGGCCCACATCCTCAACGTGGGCCGCCGGGTGGAGGGGCTCCGCCCGCTGTCCCACCAGGAGCTCCGCAGCACGGGTGTCCTCAACAGCCATAAAGACAGTGCTCTGGACAGTGAGGACGGGCCCCCTCTTTTCTCCTGTACGCTCTGCAAGAAGTCCTTTCACTGCGTTCAGACGCTGCAGGCGCACGTTCGCTCAACCGCGCATTTGATGCTCAAGGAGCAGCACATCCTCGCGCGCGACTCCGAGGCCGCGAGTATGCTCACCAGCACCTCTCTTGGGAGCGCGGCAATGGGCCTGCACCGTCGGCATCACGCCAAACGCGCCGCCCTGCGCCGGCTTGCCCAGGAAGTGGCCGGGAAAGCCAAATATCACCCCAAAGTCACGCCGGAAGACCGCGAAAAGGACGTGGATGAAAGCCGATGCTTCCTCTGTGGGTATCTTTCACCGGATAGTGTTGAGAATGTGGGGCATTTGCAGAAGATTCACAATTTTTTTATTCCAATGCAGCCACACTGCCAGGATGTGGATGGGCTTTTGGGGTATTTATCACGTAAGGTAAACGGCCTGGTGTGCCTGGTTTGCAATGAAAAGACGCGATCCTTCGCGTCGTTAAGCGCCCTACGCGATCACATGCGAGAGTCTGATCACGAGAAAATTCTTCTAGGGCCTGAATATCAGGAATTTTATAGCTGTTCACTCGAGGATCCGAATTCGGGACCACCCTCAGTATTAAATACAGCGCAATGCGGGCAAATTGTTTTGGTAAACAACGAAGACAATCGGGAAGGAGGAAAGAAGAAGAAGCGAATTTTGCTGAAACGCGAGGCGGATGTTCCTCATCCCCGCCCTCGCGAGGCTGCGGAGGAGACCGAGCAGCGGCGGATGATTTTAGCATCCAAACATGAGGAGATGGCCCTCGCAAAGAAAGAATATCACGAATTAGCAGCTATGCAGGAAAGACAAGATGCTAAGACCCTCAAGCAATCTGAGGGAGATTTTAAAAAACACCAACTTAGGGTTAATCAGCGCAGCAATAAACTTCATCCAAAGGGCTACGATGGGGAAGGGAAGCTGAACTAAAGAAATAAAACAAGTAATGTCTCCGGATGGAGAATCTTGTATTTATGGTGTAGCCGTTTCTATTTGTCTTTATTTAAACGAGTAAATGCAGCGCTGACTTCCTTACCTGCTTCATGTACTGGGTGAATATATCCGAGAGTGGGAGGTATATAGTTTGATGGGTAAATAATTCAAAATCTGGCATATTTCAATAAGGCAAAATGACCAAGTACTGTAGCCTATTTGTAATAGTTAACTCATAATACTAAAAAATGATTAGTTATTGGTAATCACTTAGGCGCTGATTTTCATTACTCCAATCCGCTTTCATAGCATTTCTACAATGACACAACTTTGTTTTTGGTTCCTCCTCTTTTTTTTTATGACTACTTACGATCCCATTTACGGGGTTAACGGGAGTTTTCACCTCCGATTTATTTCTCTCTATCTTAATAAATAGAGAAAGAAAGAAATCACTTTGTCCTGTTACACACTCCCTTCTCCTCCCTGACCCTCTGCGGGGGATGTTCGAGGTTCTGACCCACACCTACAACGGCTTCAAATGGATTGTCCATCACATCTTGAAGGACGAGAGCGAAACGCGGCAGAGCCTACAGGACCCGGGGATCTTTCTTTCCGGTGCCCTGGCTGGCGGCTTCGCCCGGGGAGGCGTTCTGGTAATCGATAGAGGCGGTCTGAAGGGCGCCACGCAGGCTGTCGGCCGCCGGACCCTGCAGTTGGGCATTTTGATGATGTTCTACATCTCCCCGGCCTCTCATATGCTCCCTGACTTAGAAGATACTCCTTTTATAAAGATGGCGACTACTTTTTTGGTGGCTGCCTGCGCGGGATTTCACATGCGTTTTATCTGCAATCCTATTTCTCGCGTCATGGATGAGAGTTTGCGGACGGGAATGCCCTGGCACCAGGTTATGCGTATGCTGTACAACAAGACGATCCTGCAATTTTGGTATGTAGGGCCGAATTTTTTCGCAAATGCCTTTTATTACGGTACACTACTTACTGTATTTGAGGGATTGCGGCGCTTTTCGGAAAGGAATAATTTTCCCTTACCAAAGGACGGGTACCCTTTGCAGGCGATAACCGCTTCCTCCACAGAGGATCATTCACAGGTAGGATTCTCCTCAACTTTCTTTTCTAATACATTTCATCTGCAATACAGTTCTTATATTTACATGCGAACCGCGGCTACAAACTTCTTCATCGGTGGCGTATCCGCAGCGGTGGCGTCTACGTTTTGTTATCCGTATAGTGCGCACCGCTATTTGCAGACGGTGATTCATGATTCAGCTATTTGCCGAGGTTTAGGATCAACGCTGGCAAAGGAAGTGCCCATGATGGCAATCTTTTTTGGAACATTTTCATTATTGCAGCCTATTTTGGTCCCCCATCATGGCATACGCTGTGGGTTTGGTTATTAATCATAAAAAAGAAAATGATCAATGAAGAAAAATCATATAGACCGGTATCGTTTTTTTTTTATAGGTAACCAAGGGCTAGGTAACAATTAGTAACGCAAGTGGAAGAGGGTTATGTCTCTTCAACTTTCAAATAACGTCAAATGGTAGAAGTGAGGTAGAGTTTAGTCTAGTTATCCTTATTATTATTATTTTACGATATCATATGCGTCGATTGAGCTGCATCGTTATCGTATAGCATATAGAGACCCCTTGTTTAGTGAAGAAAGGTTAAAATCAACCTTTTAATTTGTTTGCATTTCTCTTTTCTTATCAGTTGTTTGTACCTTATCAAAACGCCGCTTGCACATAATGTGAATGCTAACTTTGTTTATTTTTTTCTTTTACATTTTTTTATTCTGAAGGGTGAGTATTTCATGGACATCAAAGTTTTCTCCTTTTTCTCTCCTTCTAGTTCTTGCTTGCAAGAGGGCTGGACATTTATGGAACATATGCATTTGGATTGCACACGAGGTAGGTGCGTAAATAAAATAGGGGCGTGGGGAAGGGGTGGGGGAATTGGAGCTTGACTACGTAAATACATCATGAATGGAGATAATCTTACCCTGTTTTTAGCCCTCATGGCTTCCTACCGACGCATATTTTTTTTTTTCTAGAAGACTCAGTAAGAGGTAGGAAGAACATTCTTTTGAACTTCTTCATGATTGAAAACCTACTTAGATATCATGAAAGGAATCGAATGGGATTGAACTTTGATTTTTTTTGGTATTTTGCTCTTTCGTGAGAAGTGAATACCATTAAATTGAACACCCCTAAAATCTATGACTTAATCCTTATGAGAAGTTTTCATAGTGTAATTCCAAAGTTTAGTGGTTCCAACATTATTTGCTAAATTATCTAAGCTGCAAGTATTGGATTTTTTACGAAAATGTTGTTCACTCAGGAATGCATCAATATATATGTGTTCAAAGCAAAATCCAAAAGCAGATAGGGGTCAGTCCTTTGTTTTATGTGTTCGTATACCTCTGAAAGAAGTGTTAAAAACCTGAAGACCTGTAATCATTAGGTACAAAATTCATTATTTTATCTACTTTTCTCTTTTTTTCAAAATATAAGCCTAAAAAAACTTTACGAGTGAGTTTCCCATACGTGAGCCTGCTATATGATCTTGCAAAGGAGGTGCCAATTGTAAAGAAATAAAGGAAGGCAGATAAGGTTTTCTAAAGCAAAGTACACACACTCATACATCTTTTGTCTGTTGGGGTTTACTTTTTTTTTTCTACATTATCATAGGTATTATTTATAAGCAAACCCTAGAGCTTACGTGTCGGGAATGGACATCAATATCTCTAATTTGACTGACGCGCACTTGTCGTTGTCGTGTTTAACTTCCCTCTCTCCGACAGCTTCATCGCAGCCCTGCGATTATGTTTCACGTTATATCGTAGTCAAAAATTCATGGAGAGGAAAGTATACCCGGGTATTCTGCATTGGAGCTAATGGTATCACTACCACCCATCCTCAGACGTTATTTCAGGTCACCAATGACTTTCCGTATTTAACAGGATTCATAAACATCTCCCCCGATCCCGATTCAACCGTCCAGTTCAGTATTTTTGTCAAAACGACGCCAAATGCCTCAGTGAGCAAGATGAGCTTTACTTGCACATCCAAGGAGGATCGGGCGGATTTGCTGACGGACGTTGAGCGATTTCGCGAGAAGTTCGACCCGACGCACGCGCGCCAGTTGGCGTCCTGCACCTTCGCGGCCCAGAAGTACCGCGCGGACCACCTCTACCACCCCATCAACCTGCGCGTGAACAGCTTCGCGGTGGAGCAGCTCTCCCTCTCCACCGGCGCCGTCCTCGGCGCGTACGTCTTCACACAGATCACCGGCCTGGGTTCCATCCAGGGCGACCCCCACACCCTCGTGATGGTCACAGGCGGGAAGGGGGCGAGGCGGCTGCACCGCTTTCAGGGCCCCGCCCTCCAGGTCCTGGCCGACCGCCTCACCCTGCACACCTCGCGCTTCATCGGCCTTCCCCCCCCCTTCCCCCTCGGGGCCTTCTCCCCGGCCGAGTTCGACGCCACGCGGCTCGGCATTAGGACGGACGCCCTCGAGCCCGCCGTGGACTTCCGCGTCTCGAAGCTGAGCCGGCGCCACCCCGGCATCCCCCTCTACCGCCTCCTCGGCACCACTCCCCAGGGCCTGCTGGTGGAGCGGGACACGGGGAGCTACGACTGCCGCAGCGCGCGCCCGCTGGCGAGCGTCCTCGCCCTCCTTCGGTTCCCCACGATGGAGCAGCTCCTCGGGGTTGTCTTTGCGGCGCCCGACACCGTCAAGATCTACTCCTGCCCACTCCGGGATAGCCTCCTCGCGCACCTCCTCGAGGCCTGCCGGGCAGCCGGGAATACCCGCGTGTGCGTGCGGAGGGACGGGGTGGATCGCGGGAGGCGTTTCGTCCCGCTCTGCATGGCCGTCCCGGAGGAAATCGAGAAAATACTGCTCATCTATCTGAATGAGCCCGATAAAATCAACAACTCCAGCTCGGCGCTTTTGACCGCTGTCGAGTTCTTCAACGCGAATATCGACTACAACGGCCTCAGCTGGAGTGAGAATAAGGATAGTGTATTTAGCGAAAATCGTGAAAAGCTTATTTTTCAAGCCGTCAAGTCCCTTCTCTGTCGTTTTCCCCATACTTCCGTTTCGGTGGAGTTGGAGCAGCTCTTTCACGCGCTTCGGAGGCTTACCTTATCGAAAGCGGGGTTCGGCGTGATTGCCCTGGTGCCAACGCTCGCTAAAGAAGTCGAAAAGCGCGTCGAGCACGCTCTCCAGCTTCAAGATGCCTCACTGACCCACAGCGTCTTGGAGTTTCTCAACACCCTCATGACGCCTCATCATAACAACTACGAAATCAAGCACGAAATGATTAACAAAAACCGCATTATGGGCTCGGAAAGCTTTTCCGACGCTCTAATTCTTTTGCTTAAAAAAAGCATTCACAGTGAGGGCCCTTCCTTAGTGGTGCTCAGTCTTTTGAACTTTTTCGAGTATCTACTTTGCCCACCCTACAGTGAAACCACCGACCCAGGAATTTTCGAGTTGAACATGTGCAAAATGGTGCGGTTTGTTGGTAAAGGCTTATTTGATCTTCTTGCACACCCGTGCGATACGATTCGTTACGCAGCCGGACGGCTTATTAGGGTGAGTATGGAAGAAGGTAATGATGCGAATTTTGAATTCATGCAGGAGGCCTCTCTCTCAGAGGGTGGTTTTCTGCATGAGTTTAACGTCGCTGCCTTTGGCCAAAACCGGCGGTCGCGCGATCTGGCGCGGCGGTTATTGGGTTATTGGGCCTTTAAAAATACCCCGATGCAGGATTTACTCCGTCGTATGATTCCTGTTACACTGCTGCGATTCCTGCAGTCTTCTGAGGAGCCGCCACAGGATGAGATGGAGTTGGTGCCACAGAAAGAAGTCCATCCGATGACAGACGCCTACCGGGAGGCGAAAAGCGGGTTCTTCCAGCGGTCTTTTTACCCTCAAAACGGAGGTACATGCGCTGGAGGCGCTATGGCAATTGACAGCGGGGCCGAAAACGGAAGCCAAATGCGATTGCGTTCTCGCTCTGTACGGCCGAGCACAGGGCTCAACTGGACGCTGTTCTTTTATCAAATCAAGCAGAACCACATGCGCCCGGATCTTATTTGGAATCAAACAACACGAAACGAGCTCAGCAATGCGATTGAGGCGGAGCTGACGGCTTTTTGCTCAGGTCATAGCTTTCACAGCAAGCAAGCGGTAGCGTGGAACCACCAAGAGTTCGAGGTGGTCTACCACTCCCTCGCGGAGGAGGTAAAGATTGGCCAGCACTACCCTCGTTTGCTCTTTGAAAACCCCAACTCGATTATCGCGCGGCCGAAGGAGTTTTTTGATGATCTTTACCACCATTTCCTTCTTGAGGAAAGGCTCCCGGAGAAGCTCGAGGCCCTCCGCGGCATGGCGCAGCTGTACAAGCTCCACGAGATGGCGATTGGGGGGCTGTCTGATTTCTCTCACTTCGTGCGCATTCTCCGCTCGACGACCGAGCCGTTATTTCGAGATCGGCTCCTGCTTTTCTTTAGTGAGGCCCTCAAGGCGAGGCATAACGTCAAGCTCTTCCTCGACGCCGATGGGCTAGAGTCGTTGGTCGAGTTGGTCACCTTGGCGAATCTCGATTTTGACCGCCCGCCGATGCGCACCGCCACGAACGCGATTGCGCCCGGTAACTCGATGGAAGCGCCTCGGGGGAAGGAAAAGGAGTGGTACTACGAGAAAGGCAGATCAAAATCAGAGCTGGTATCCTTTCTTAGGCTTAGCGAACTCTACGTGATGGGTGAAATACAAGATACGACGAGGGTGTGGGCGCAGGGGATGTCTGAATGGAAGCAACTTCGGGAGGTTCCCCAGCTACGTTGGGGGATACTCTGCGAGGAGATGCCATCTATCCTCAGCTATACAGCGGTAACCTGTACCGTCTTGGATATTTTTCAGTATATTTGCGATCAATACCCATCACGCAATTCAAGCGGTGCTATTATGCAGCCTCTTCCAAGAGTGAAGCGCTTTCTTAGTAGTACGACCGTCCTGCCGTATATCGTGCAGTTATTGCTCACTTTTGACTCCGCGGTGTGCGAGCGGGTAAATAGGCTTCTCTACAGTATCATGGAGGATAATCCACTCATGAGTTATCTTTTCTTTACAGGGTACTATTACTTCTCGCTTGTCTACACCGCCTCCGACGTGCTGCCGTTTTCTCGCATGTTAGACCTCACCCATCACCATCAATCCATTGTGTATCACGTGAACAGCGGCGCGGTGACGCAAAAGAGCGTCCTCGCACCACTGCTACCTCAGGCGATGGTGTGTTTTCTGGAGAACCACGGCCCCGAGCGTTTCGCCGAGGTCTTTCTTGGCGAATACGAAACTCCCGAAATCATCTGGGGGGAAAGCATGCGCTTGCATCTGGCGTGCAAGATCACGGCCCACATCGCCGACTTCCTCCCACGTCTTTTTAGCAATAACACCTTGGTCTATGAGTACTGCCCAATTGGCAACATTATGTATCAACAGCTGGGGCAGGAGCTTTTCTGCACCAATTACTATCTACGTCATCTGTGCGATACGCAGCGGTATCACAATTGGCCTATTCGTGATCACGTTGCCTTTTTGCGCGATCTTCTGACTGCCTGGCGGGATGAGCTCAATAAAAAGCAGTGCAGTCTCTCTCGTGAAGCATGTCTGAACACGTTGGAGCTGGCGCCGTCCGGCGAGACAGTGATACCGCCGAAGATTCGCAAGGCCTTCTTTGAACTCTCTATGCGCTATCATCCTGACAAGAACCCCAATGGCCAGGAGCGATTTCAAGCGATACACGAAGCTTATACATTTCTCATGAATGATACCGCGTATTCTGACAAGCCGGATCCACATAATATCAACCTTATTCTGCAATCACAGTGCATCCTCTTCAAGCGGTGCGCGGAAAACCTCAAAACGTACAAATACGCTGGATATGAGCTCCTGTTTAAGTTGCTTCGAACCGAACTGGACGATTGTGAGATGCTGCGGAAGCCCGTACTTCTCGTCCTGTCCGCCATCGAGCTTTGCCGCCTTACGGTCGAGAACGCCCCACTCAACGCGGACGAGCTGCGAGCGGAGGGCGGGATTCCACTCCTCGGCGAGCTCACCTCCCGCTGCTTTGACTTCATCACCCCCAACGCCAGGCCGGATGCGGTTCACGTGAGGGCTGCCGTGCACTGCATGTGGACCTTCGCCGCCGTTGCGCAGTTTGAGGACTGTCAGCGCGGGATTCGCGAGGTTTCCGGCCTTTCAGAACTCACAGCGAAAGGCGTGACGTACGAAAACGTCCTCGAGCTCTCACGCGCGTGTATTCAGGCGTGTGAGGCGCAGTGCCGGGATCCCGAGCTGCAGTCGCGGCTGATTACGGCGGGGGCGCCCTGGTATCTGTTAAGAATTCTGCTTTGGTACGATCCAACGTTGGAGCGTGCGGGGGTGGAGCTGGAGGAGTCCCACCATATTCAACTTTCCAGAAATCACATGGCGGTGTTGGCGATGAGGGTGCTCTGCGCTCTTGCGGGATACGCACCGGATACCAGCTATTTCGCTACGAAGCCCGACGACGCGGTACGTCGTCTTCTAACGCGACTGCTACCACCCTATCTTCTTAATATCATTACTACTGTACCTGGTCGAGAAATTGAGGTGATTTCTTATCTAAATGAACATTCCGAGAATCCTCAGTTCTACTGGAATCACACCTGTCGTGCGGAGCTGGAGGAGTTGCTGGAGGAAAATTCCAACCGCTGCCTTAGAGGGGAAATATCAGGGTATGACGCGATATCATTGCTGTGTGATGGGGACTTTTCCTACACGCTGCACAAAAATGAAATCCAGGTAGGGGGTATCTTCCTGCGCATATACAAAGCCCAACCAGAGTTCTACATTGAGGACCACGTCGCTTTCTTCTCCGCGCTTATCACAGACCTCAAGGCTTGCCTATTTAACACTGCTTCGTTATCACGTCTTTCACTCATCGTAACGTCATTAAAATACTTTCTTCAAGGCCACTTCCACAAAATTGAAAAAATTTCAGAGCAGCACGTCGTTGTGCTGGTCGAGCTGCTTGACATTTCATTCCACGCCGAGATACTCTTACCAGCCTTGAATCTTCTTGAGCACTTGATGGATTTGGAATATTTTACAGAGTCGATCTGCAGGGTGCGTTTTGTAATTTCTCGACTGACAATTCTGCTAGGCAGCCCTGCCGAGGTTGAGGTTCACAAATCATCTTTGCAATTTTTAATGCGGCTGCTTGCCTATCGGCCTATGGTACAAGACGTTATGGATTGTGGAATGTATCTGGTTCTTTTGCTACAGTACGCAACCAGTAGCGCCAAGGAAATTCGAGAGATGAGTTGTGTGTGCCTTGGAAAGGCTCTTTGTAATAAGCTCGTCGGGCCTAAACTGTACCTGATCTGCGCGCAGTACCTCCCTCAAATTTTTATCGATGTTATTAAGGACACTAATCCCGCACAAGCATGCACGATGCTAGACGCACGAGAGCAGACGCCGGAGCTTATTTGGAACGAGGATCGGCGGGAGCGATTCGTGCAGCGGGTGTCGATGCTCCGGGATTACATCGTGCGCATGCTTACGCAGGATCTCCTGCGGACGTGGAGACCTCCAATTGAATTAGACGTTGCAGAGAAAACACAGGCAGAGGAGATTCAGGTGGGTGGGGTCTTTCTTGCGTTGTACGTGCAGAGCCCGATGTGGCAAGTTCGAAAGCCAAAAGAATTTCTTCTAGCGCTTTTGGACCGTTATGTGGAAGTTGGCCAACGGGCGCAGGGCGTTTCCGATCTTTCGCCGGATAGTGCCCATCTTCTTGAGCTGCTCACACAGTCCGGTATGCATCTCCTCAGCTCCTCCAACGATCTGAAATACTACTGCTCAAGCCTAGGGTACATACACAAATTGGTGTCGTTCTTGACCTCTCCCTCTGAAGTTCTGGCGACGTCGGCCTTGAGATGGCTGAACGAGTTGTGGACGTCGACGGAGTGTTTGGAGGCAACAATGCCAGTGGATGCGATCGGCCCGCTGCTGAAGCTCAGCGCGCAGCACCCCGCCGCCGAGCCGCTCTTTCTCGATGCCCTTGCGAGGTACATCACTTCCTCGTCGCCGCGCTTTGGCGTTCTTGCGCTGGCAGCGCGGTACGACTTAGTGGGGAGGCTTTTACAGCAGCTCAAGGACGGCGAGACGACGGGAAATGAATCGCAGGAGACCCCAGCGGCGACTCGCGCGCGTATCACTAAGGTTATCAAGGCGATGGTAAACCTCCGCGATCCGATCTACGGGGCTGATGTCGAGAATGAGCTGCGGCAGAGCCCGGTCTGGGGGAAGTACAAGGACCAAAGCCACGACCTATTTCTCCCCTCCACGCACTCAGATGGGAAGGCAGGGGGACGCCTAATTGGTAGCGTTTCTGGGGCCTCTACGTTGCCCTCCCAACATCAAACTGCCGCTGAAGCACTCTCATTGACCTTTTCGGCTCAAGAGCAAAGAAACCGAGCGACAGAGCCTCCGCCGCTTGCTAAAGGCAAATAGGAAGCCAACACATGAGCAGATTCACAGAGCCTATGATAATGTCAGACAGAAGAATCATTGTGTTAACAGTTTTAATCAGCTATATTTTAATTTTCTTCTTTTGTTGACTAGACATTTGTATACGGACTGCTTTTGTTTTAATTTTATTCTACTTTCGGTTTACTCAATGTGATGTTTTTGATATGATTTTCCCTTCTTCTTTTGGGAAGCAGGGGGGGGGGGACTACGTTATCCCTTTCATTCTCCTTCGCCTCACTCACTCTCTCACCTCCCCTTACCCTTCTCCTCTCTTTTTTCTTGCCGCCTTACACCTCTACTAGAATTCCATTCGCTTCAGTCTACACCTTCACGTCCAACCCGAACACGCAAGGACCAGTCCGAAACCTCGACTCGCCACCTTCTGTGTCATTTCCCATTCCCACCCTCATTCCCTGGTGCTCGCTATGGAGAACGTTACTGCTGTGACCCCTTTGTACACCGAGTCCCCTGCCGACTACGCAGGAGGCTCGCGTCGCCGTGCGCAGCGAATCGACCCTACGAAGCTCAAGACGAAGGTGTGTCGCAACTACGCGCTCGGCCTGCCCTGCCCGTTCGAGCAGCGCTGCGCCTTCTCCCACGGTGACGCCGCGACGCGGTCGCCCACCACCGGGGATGCCGAGGCCTTCAGCCCGAACCACGGCCGCAGGGCCAGCTTCACCACCCGCGATGACGACGCCTGCGTACCGACGACGACCGCGATGCGGCGGGTCGAGTCCGACAGCGCCGAACTTGACGCCTCATCCAGCGATGGCGTCTCAGACTCCGCCGGGATGCCACCGCCGGCGTACGAAATCGCGATCCAGGAGGATATGGTCGGGCTAGTCGACGAACACGCCCTCCCTCCGGCCTATCCCACACGCTACCGCTTCGACCCCTACAGCTATTCCAGCGTTCGGTACGAGTAGAAGACTGCGAACGGAGGATTGAAAGGAGAACAAGGAAATTCGCAATGGTCGAAAAGGTGTGAAGCTCCATTTCTTCTGTTAATTTTTCCTATTGTTATCAGGGTTTGAGAAGACATCAGCACACAGACGCAATTTTACATATCGATTGACACCAATCTATATGAATTTCTACGTATATCTAGTGGCATGTCTTTTCTCCCTGCTTCCTTTCATTTTTTCAGGTATAACTTTTATTTACTACCTTAATTGGGCTCTTTTACTCTATTTTATTTTCCTTCTTATTTGGCTAGTTTAATACAGATGCTTTACCTGTAGTTCTGCTTGTGTCTGTTTCTTGCTTTTCGATGTTGGTGGAGCTTTTTGTACTTTTTTTCTCTGTATGATTTTTGCTGTTGTTTTATTTCATCTTTTTTATTTTGTTAATTTTTTTCTAATGTTTGGTAAACTTTTTTTTGTTGTTGTTAGGAAACAATACTCAAAGGTTGCAACAAGATGGATGCATTTTTTAAACGTCGCATGAATGAGATCAGAAGCACTAGATGGAACAAAGGTTGCATAATAAGAGGATATACATCTCCCTTTGAAGTCTGCCTATAACGTACTTTGATACGTTTTTATATAAATCTATATGTATGTGAACTTTTTTATAATATTAAGTTCCCGACTGTTTTATTCCTTTTCTTTACAGTTTCGTTTTAATCGATGTTTTGTATAATACAACTTCTTCAGGCTTGGATGTTTTACCCTTTTTGTCGATAAAGAACTTCATAATGGTGAACCTTTTTCACGTTAGTTGTAGACACCTTCACATATTTACACTTGTTTACAATATTGATACATGAACGTGTTTTAGGTATCACTATAAGTTACAATCTTTGTGAATACAAGAAAGTGTTCTGCAATTTCTTTTAATGGTAACTATATTGCGAGTATTTTAGGGCAAAATTAAATGAAAGTAATTAAATATATTGTATTCAAGAAAAAAACACCGTAAAACTACTTTTTGCGCTTTCTTTATATCTTAACATTTCATTTAAGTTGTGAAAAGCTCTTTTTTGTCATCTTGTTTGCAAATATTTTGAGACAGAGAAAGAATGACAGAATGGGTTAAGAGCGGTTTTTTCGGTTTGAATGCCGAGAAGGTAAAATATAATAGGTGTGAATTTTAAGAAGTGTCTTATTGGAATAATCTGGAGGGGAAAAAAAATAGCCAAATCGATTTGAAATTATTTTGACGCTTTTGTTATTATATATTAAAACGAAAAGAAATATTTTTATTACTATGTTGTCGTTAATGGGGATTAAACTAAATTGTATTTTATTTTAAGAAAGTGCCATGTATTTGAAAAAAAAATCGGAAGCGAATTAGAATCACTGCACAAAATTTCCTTGAACATAAATGGGCGTAGGAAAGGAAGAGAAAAGACTCAAACCTTGCTGTCGACTATGTGGAATGAGCACAGGGTTCTTGTATTCGATCTAACTATTAAGACTTACAGCATAACTGACATTTTTTTTTGGATGTGGTTTTGATTCTTACGATTATTAGTATTAGCTACAAAAACATAATGAGAATTTACGCCCTAAATATTTCGTTTAAGATGTTTTCCATTTTTTTTGACTTTCTTACTATTAATTCATGAGTTTGTTTTCCATAATTCTCAATTTCCCTTATATATATAT
>HF955201.1:1570632-1584142 GCA_000982615.1 Phytomonas sp. Hart1 | reverse complement strand
CGTTGTCGGCGCTTTTGCGCTCCCCGGGCCCGGCGGCCTCGCGGTCCTTCTCGCCGACGCGCAGGTTCAACAAAGTGATGAGGTTCTGCAGGTACTCCCCGTTCGCCGTGTCCCGCGCCGCCTCGGCGGCGATCAAGGGGTCGAACTCCACCCGCCTGCAGCCGAGCTCGCGAACGAAGAAGTCGGCCTGGGTGGTTTTCCCCGACTCGGGCGGCCCGAGGAAGACGAAGACGCCCGGGCCGACCAGGGCCAGGCCCTGCGCGAGCGCCTGCCGGCCCCGCGCGGCGTCGTCGAGGCCGTCCATCAGCGACGCCAGCCCCGGGAAGGGCTTGGCCGGTTTCACGTGCGTCGTCGGGGACTCGGAACGGGCCTCGGAGAGGGCGGCGTCGTGGGGCTTGGCGGGCAGGTCGTGCGCGGGCTCGCCGGAGAGGGAGAGCTTGTCGCGATCTTTGCCCAGCGATTGGCTGGATGGGATCCGGGTGTAGGGCGGGAGGGGATTCGCGACCGGCGCCGAGCCCGCGAGCTCGCCGGCCTCGGCGCTCAAGGCCTCCTGCTTGAGTTGGTCCGCCAAGTCCTCATAGACGGCATCGAGTATGTCGTGCGGCAAGGACTCCCCGGCGTGGCGTAAAGGAAAGAGCAGATACGGCGCACTCGGCTCCGCCGTCGCGGGGTTCGCGTCGTGGAAGACGCACTCCTGTCTTTTGAGGATTTGGGTTAAAATATAGTGCTCCTCGGCGTGGGCGCCGTCCAGGTTATAGCAAACCACCTCGACCGGGGTCTCCTCGTAGTTCATGATGCGGAGCGGGGCGTGGTTCACCGTGAAGGGGCTCATGACGGGAAACTCCAAAAAAGGGCTGGGGTGGATCACCACGTTCATCTCCCGCCCGGTCCCTTTGCAGTGGACGGTGATTAACTTCAGATTACTCTGGACGCGAATCTGAAGCCGCATCTGCAGCGCCTCGGTGGAGAGCGGGGCAAAGCACACATCGATGGTCGCCTTCTCGTGCGGGGGGATGACGCCTTTTTCCCGACGACACCAAAACTCCTTCGTCCCCCCGCCCGGGGGGAGAAGGCCGGCGGGCGGGGCGGCCGCCATCGTATTCCCCGAGTGCTTCCGAAAGCTCAGCTTCCACGTGCACGGCACGGCCTCGATATTCGTCAGGACCAGCGGCATGATCTTCACATTCCCGAGCAGGACGTCGCCGAAGTCGATGAGCGTCTCGCTCAGGCGAAGGTGCGGCGTCGCGACGTAGCAATGGCAGGCGAGCAAAATCACCGGCCCCCCTTTCACGTCAATGGTGAATTCAAAGGTGTTGTCCCCGGGGAAAATCAGCTTTTCGTAGTGCGTGGCGACGTCGATCGTGACCTCGAAGGACTGCGAGGCCATCGGGGCGAGGGACTGGGCGCGCATCGGGTTGATGGTGATGGGCAGGTTCGCCAGCTCCTTGCTGTCCAGCATGATGAAAAGGGGCTCCGAGCTGGTGTTGGTGATGCGGACTTTGGTCGTTCGGACGTTATTGCGGGTCATGTGGCCGAAATCGAGCAAATAGGACGCGAGCACGTATTTTGTGGGGCCGTTCATCGAGGTCGAGCTCCGCCGCATCGTCCGACAGAACGCGGGGCTGGGCGGGCTCGTCTTTTCCCCGCTTTCCTCCGAATCGGAGCTCGCAACGGGGAAGGACTGGAGCAGGGCCTCGGTGCTGCGCGGGAGGGCGTGGGGGGCGTCGTCCGCCCCGACCTCCGCGTTTCGCTTGGCGATGAGGGACGCGCAAAAGGTCAACCGCTCCGCCTCGAGGGCCGTGCAATCCAAAAAAGACGGCGCCGGCGGCAGCGTGGGGATCAGGCGGGTGGAGTAGAGGGTGGCCGCCCCGCCCTTCGGCTCCACCGCGGCGTGAATCACGCGGAGGTGGCGGTGGACCTTCGCATAAAGCGCCGTCGGGGCTCGACGGACCTCGACGCGCGGGTCGACGCCGGTGATGGCGATGCTGTTGAAGAGGCCCTTCCCCGTGACGGTCACGCGCTTCGGGTCAAAGTGGCCGATCGTGATGAAAATGTCCTCGGAGATCTCGTCCGGGATGCAGGGGGAGAAGGTCACCGTTAGGCTGAGCCGCTCTCCCTCGAGCATCCCCGATTTCGGGCTCACCCGCACCGAGCTGCCATTTCGCAGCTTAGAGAGGTCCACGCTGAACGGGGTCATCACGCGCGACGGGTTCGCCACCGTCAGCGTGCGATTGGCCTCGGCGTAGAAGGGCATGCAGCCAAAATCCAGCAGCGTGTGCTCGCACTGCACCCCGACATTCACCGCGGAGCCGGAGAGCGCGAGGGGGTAGGCGAGGCCGCCGCGGACCAGGCACTGGGCCCGCCCGCGAAAGAGCCCATAAACGCCGCTAAAAATGACCGCCACGACCTGCTGCCCGCCTGGCGGGATGCGGCCTTTGAAGGGGACGAAGTCAAAGCACCGGCTGTCGCCCTCGCGCTCGAGGCTGCTGTTCAACGTGGCGGAGCCCGCCTCGCTCGGGCCGCGGTTGGAAAGGCTCTCCGAGAGGGCGGACTGGTCCTTGAGGATGTCCACGTGCAGGAGCCGCCAGGCGAAATGCGCGGCGACCTCCGACGACGGGTTCGTCAGGGTGATCTCGCGGCGGACCTCCGTATTCCGAATGACCGTCCCGAAGTCCACGGCGTCGGCGCTGAGGGCGAGGCTGGGGTAGACCAACCGCGCGGATAGCGCCACGCTGTCCGTGCGCGGGTGCTCGAGGAATTTGATGATGACCTTGTTTTTGACCTCGTGCGAGAGGGAGTCGGCGCGGTAGTGGGGGTTGAACTCCACCCCCACCACCCGGGTCGCGCCACTGGGCAGGAGAAACTTGGGGCTGCGCGCGAGGTGGAATGGGCCTTTTTCGCGAATCCGCAGCTCCACGTTGAGGTTCTTGCTCGTGACGTTTTTCATCGAGAAGGACTTGTTGAGGTGGGTTTCGGCGCGGACAAGGGTGCCCGGGGAGGAGGGCTTCCCCGCGGAGTCCGCGTCCTCGGACGGGATCGCGCGCGGTTCCTCAACGACGACCCCATCGTCCGCCAAGCCTTCCTCGATATGCGAAAACGAAAGCGATGGGGTGTTATACACGATCAACGGCAGGATGAAGTTTGCCTCAATGCGAACAATCGAAATTTGCTTAAAGGTCACGCTCTGCTTGAGCGCAAACTGGTCCGAAAAGGTCCCCTCGCTTTGCGAAAAAATGCAAACCGTAAAGGTGGCGCTCTGGTGGGAATTAATCACGGCGCGCTCCGGGCGGATCTTGAAGACAATGGGCGGGGAGTCCTCCTTCACGCGGTTGCCGCGCACGTTAAGCCACTGCACCTCCTGACAACATCGTCCTTTGTTGACAAGCGTAAAGGTGCGCTCGGCGGCCGTACCGGTGAAAAAATCCCCGAAGTGGTTGTTAAGGGGAAAGTCAGGGCCCAACACGAGCGCGAAGCCTTTCCCCGTCGCCTTGACCGGAATCGGCTTCAACACGTCGTGGTCATGGGGATTTTCAATAATCAGGTTGTCGGTCGTGAGCTTGGCGTCGTCCAAGCAGGCCACGACGGTCACCTCGAGAATCCCATTGGCCTGAATCACCGCCTCTTTCGGGAAGACATTAAACACGGCGTGTTCGTCATGGCAGGACTTCGCAAGGTAGAGCCCAACCTGTGCAGGGATAGGGCTGTCGTTCTTGATGGTGAAGTGCTGTTGGGCGCTTTCCAGAAGCTTGAGCGGTTCAAACGACAACTCGCTGACGGAGGATTTCAAAACTGGGCCGATGCCCTCGGCCGAGAGGGCAATGACGCTCGAGGTGCCGAGATCCTTGCCGAGGGTGTGCAACATCATCCGGAAGCTCACCGGCTCGATCTCATTCATGCGCACCGTGACCGCGAAACGCGCGGTGGAGTGGGCCTCAATCACCTCGCAGTGATTTCGGCACGCCTCGCTTTCCGCCAGGACGTTGTTGATGGTGAGGGTGGCCGCGCCCTTCACCGCGTCGGGGTCAAGAACCAGTTTGACGTGCGCCGCCAAGGCCGAGTCGTTCTGAATCTCGACCTCGCGGGTGTAGTCATGGCAGACGTAGCAGCTGCCGAAGTCGAGCCGAAGAGGACGAACGCGAAGGCTCGGGGCCTTCGTGAAGGCCTTGATCGGCAGCCTCCACAGCTCCTCCGCGACGCCGTCGAGGAAGATCAACAACGTCGTCTCGTAGGGCCCGAGGAGATTCGCCATCAACGTCACCGTGATCGTGCGAACCTCGCCCGGCGCGAGCTGCGCGTTCGCGGGAAGGGCCGCCAACTCCCCCGCCTCCAGACAGGACGGGATCAGCTCGAGGCGGTAGGAAAACGCGACCTGGCTCGTATTCACGAAGCGGAAGGTCCGCTCATGGGAAAAGCCGTACGCGACGCAGCCAAAGTCGACCTCCTCCACGCTGAGTTTGTAGCTCGGGGCCACCACAAAGCCTCGTGTTTGCAGGCAGAGGTCACTCCCCTGACTGCCGTGCAGGCGGATGGGGATTTTCTCCGAGATAATCCCCAAGAACGCTGCGCGGAAGGTAATTTCGATCTCGTCCTCCCCCCCCGGCTCCAGAACCCCTTTGGAGGGGGAAAGACTGAAGAAGGGACCATAAAGGGTATCCTTGGGCGGGAGAATCGTATAGCGCGCCTCGATGCAGCACTGGTTTTGGATCTTAACCTTATAAACACGCGTGGAGTTGACGTAAACCTCTCCCATATTCAGTTTATTAAATTCCAACCTGCACTCCGGACCCCGACCCGAGCCCGTCAGATGCAATGGCAGCCGCTTCCGCAGCCCGGTCACCTCAAGAAAGGCCGTCGCCGAGGAGGAAATGCCGATGTGGGGCCTAAAAATGACGGTGAACTCGCGCGAGGCCTTGCCATAGAGCTCCCCTTGAACCGGCTCGATCTCAAAATCGGGATCGTCAAAGACCGAATCCTTCTCGTCGAGGTCCGCGGGGGCGGGTTCGGATCCGGTGAGAAACGGCATCACGTCCCCGTAGGTGTCTTTCCAGGAGAACTGCACGACGTGATCGCTGTCGTTGACCAGGCGCACCACCGCCTGGCGTTGGGTGCTGACAAAAGTGTGGGGAAATTCGACCTCGTTTTGCTCTAGGCGGACGGGAAGTTCGGACAAGGTCGCGCGCACCCGAAGCGTCTGCACGCGATCCCCTTCCGCCCCGAGAAGAAAAGTAATCCACTCCTCGACGGCAGGAGCCTTCAACATATCTAAGCTGTGGGTCTCCCACTTGTTTAGGGCGCTGGCGTTAAAGAAGACCTGGATGGGCAGAATCCCCCCCTCCGGGGCCACGGTGCCGTAGCATGGGGAGAGCGCAAAGGGCTCCGGCACCCGAGAGCCCCACTTGCAGGGCTTGGAGTCCGTATTGCGCAGAAATAAAAGCGTACTCGCAGTGCCTTTAACCGGGCAATTCTCAATCACCACTTCGGGCGGCAACTGCAGCCGTCCGCGGCTGTAAAACGCGCACACCGGCAGGGTCAAATCGCCGTAATCGGTCGAAATTTTCATATCATACGCGTAGTCCACAAGATCCTCGGGGCGGAAAGTGAGCTTATAGAGAAGAGAGAGACCGGGGGCCGCCTTCAGCGTCGTCTTGGAGCCCTTCGCGGGGGAAAGCACAAAAAAGCGGCTTTTAGGCGCGGCTAGACGAATAAATTCGGATTTTTTACTTTTATTCGTGAAGCTAACCGAGGCTTCGTACTCTTGATTCAGCTGGTCAAACTCAAACACCACCTCCTTGGGGACGATTTCGAAAATATCGTTGGGATTCGAATCTTTTAGCTTCATTGATGATTCCTCATGACGAGATTTCTTGGATCGGAACTTCTGGAAAGAACTTTTTTGGGTGGTGGTTGGTTCGGAATCCGCAATCCCTTCTAACCTTGACCGGTGTAAGGTGGTAAAGGGAATAGCTATTGGAGACAACGGATTTGAATCCATAGCGGCCACTGTGGACGATGGAAACGCATGACTGTGATTTACAAATCCACCAGCAGCATCAGTAGGTTGTTTGATAATGGTCACGTTCTCTGAGTTAAAATTTTTCATAACAGTTTAGGACTCTCTAACAAAGAGTAAATAAAAGCTAAGGTAAACAATTTATGCACGAAAAGAGCTAATACATATAAAAGGAATAAAAAGCGAGTCCTGTGCGGTCTATCTTTTCGCTTCAGCCGAATGAAGCAGCACGGCAATATTTACCCTGTCTAATACAAAAAACCTAGGAAAATGAATTTTTCAACTATAGAAAGTGCAGGTTGTGGGGGAAAAGAAGCTATTATAAAGGCTAAACGTGAAAGTTCTGCAATAACGTCCGGAGTACAAAAGTCATAAGTTCTCCTATTCATCCATTTTGGTGACATTCAGAAATTTAATCTACCTTTTTAATACATTTGCGACGTTTGTTATTTTTTTTAGAAGGAGCGCATCCCCTCTAAAAATGATAAAATTAAAGACTAACTAAACATCTGAAATAGGTTATTCTGAAACAAAGTCACTAAATCATCTTATCATAGTAAACCAACTCACTGAGTTTCATTGGTAACAAGCCCTGGAATGGCTCGCTTTCGGATTAAAAACAAAGTATCATTATTTTGAATATCTAAGGAAGCCAGCGATACACTTTCTTCTTTTATAAATTGACCTTTATAATTAATAACAAGTTGGCCGAGATTCAAATCGGAAAGTGGTGTGAAATTTTTTTTAAACTCTTCCTTAGCATCCTTCACAGAAAGTGCTGGATCAATGGTGCGTTCAAAACGACCTTCAGAACACTGAAGAACAATGGTCATGGACATTTTTTCTAAATATATGTGCTATGTAAGCGAAAGATAATTCATCCTTATAGAAAAGAAGAGTAAAAAAATCAGCGTCATGAATAAAGCAAAAAAACGTATAATAAACACACATATATATATTGTCATGAACCATAATGTGAACCAGAAAACAGGTTTACAGATTGAAAGTAGTGATTGCCATTTTCCAATCTTCAAGACTCCAGTGTCCAATAGATAGGGAATAGTTTCATTCCAATGTGCCCTAGGAACCTTTATTAATTTATTTATAATGTTGATTTTAATTCAATGTGAACTGTCCGCAGTGCGTCCACGGCCCACTGGGGATACTTCTGATCGGGGTAGTATGCACTAAAGAAATCTTGCACATACTCCGTGAAACGGCCCTCAAGAATTGCCGTCCGAGCCCCTCGTGTGAGGTTGATCAGGTAAGCAATATTATGATAGGAAAGCAGAGTAGCTGAAATAGAGTGTTTAGACGAGCAAATAGCGTGCAAATAAGCGCGGGTGTAGGTCTTGCAAGTCATGCAATTACAGGCCGCATCCAAAGGCGCTGAATCGTTCGCGTACAGCTGCTTTCCAAGTTGAATCTTTCCAGTAGAGGTGAGCGCAGAGCCAAAGCGCGCCGTACGGCAGGCAAACACACAGTCAAACATATCCACACCGAGAGCGATGCAGACCATAATATCCTCTGGATAGCCCACTCCCATGCAATAGCGCGGCTTCTCTTCTGGAAGCCCACCCTCAGAAGTACACAGACGAACAATCCGCCAAAACTGGTCCTTCGACTCCCCTCCGCTGAGACCTCCGATGGCAAAGCCCTTGCAGGCCGTTCGTTTCGTGATCTCCTGCAGGCATTCGCGCCTGAGCTCAGTATCCAACGCGCCCTGAACGATTCCAAATATGCATTGCTTCTGAGAGTTTTCATTCGCGGCGATGGAACGGTCGAGCCAACGAAGGCTTCGCCTCGCCGCCTCTTCCACACGCGGACCCGTTGTGAGGACGTGGACGACGTCATCCAACTGCATCATGATATCGCCGCCGATGGCGTTCTGGATTCGAATGCTATCCTCCGGACTGAGCAAGAGCGAACACCGTTTCGCCGCCTCCTCGCTCGAAGCCTCCTCAGAGTCCCCCAGCGCTATTCGACCCCCGCCGCCGTGGGTGGACTGAAATCGAACTCCCTCCTCGGTGATCGTTGCTAGCTTAAGCAGGCTCACGAGTTGAAACCCACCGCTGTCGGTTAAGATATTCCCTTTCCAGCCTTCGAAAAAATGAAGCCCGTCCATGTTCGCGCGGACGCCGTCAGCCTCGGCGGCCGGGCCTTTCTCCGCGGCGTTCTTCCGTCGGGTAATCTCGCGGAAGGCCTCCTCACCGGGCCGCAGGCCGAGGTGGTACGTATTCCCAAGAAGGATTTCCACCCCCATCTCCTCCAACTGCCCCACGGTGACCCCTTTCATCGCGGCCTGCGTCGCGACGGGCATAAAAATCGGCGTGCGCACGGGCCCGTGGGGGAGGTCGAGAAGGCCGGCCCGTGCGGCCAATGGCGGGGAAGGGCCTTTTTCCACCTGAAAGGTAAAAAGCCCTGTCATAAAGAGAAGGGGTGCTATTGTAACAAATCCGGCTGTGACGACGGGGAAAGAACGCGGTTACTTCTCTCATATCACACACAGCACAGAGAACACAGTCACAGCGAAAGAACAAGAGAAAGAGAAGGAGAAGGGGAAAATAAGGATCACACACATCATAAGGCCTCAGCACAGAATCACCAGCCCAAGCGAACCCGGCGCGCCTGTGACGGTGTAGGGGGGAGGGATATACCCAACCGGGATTGAAGCGGAGTTTGACAGAGCGCCATAACAATGTATAGTTGAAAATAAAAAAGTAGTGGGAATAGCGGAGTAAGGATGGCGTCTTGGATTGAAAATAAAGGTATGGGGGGCAGACACCTTATTGGGAGGATCACCGCTTTAAAATATTCCCCATGGGAATATTAAAAAAAACACGGGATAAGGAAAAAGGGATTAGTCAAAATCGAAAAGATATTATTACATATGATGTTCCAAGTTATCGTGAAGGGATTTCTAAGAACAATAAAGCGAATATGCAAAAATAAGCAAATCTATCACATACGCTTAAAAGAAATCAATACAAAGTTAATTTATCAGTAAATACAAAAAAAAAGGAAGTAACAAATACTGACCAAAATTGTAAAAAAAGAAGTGGACAGCAATCAAACGCAAGTATAAATAATTTTGCATATCGGTTATGGTTCTTTTAGTTTATCCTAAAGAAAGGCTAACCCTTTGAACGCTAACAACACACATAAATATACCTTTAGGATATGTATAAGTTTACCCACGATCCCTTCATCAAAAAGAAAACCTAGATTTTCAAAATGGCATAATCAACTAATGCATCGATATAGACCCTTTCATTCATTATTTTGTATTTTGGTCAATAAAAATTTGCATCAAACAGAAAGCAAAGAAATTAATTATAATAGGAAAAAATATCATCGCCTTTTTTTGCAGCACTTATCTTGGTTCATAAATTCTTCAATAAAACCTATTTCTTCCTGAAATAGCTCTTCAGCACTGAGATGATCAAAACTCCGAGGGCGTGACGCGCCCTTCGCGATGTTCCTCACATCAGCAGATCCTAGTAACCCGTCACGGTCGCCTTTGGAAAAGGATAATGTTTTATTGTGAGCAGCTTTTTTTCTGCCTTGCAAAGGAGTTTTACTCCTCATCCTTTCCTTCTGACCATTTTGTGCGGCATCCTTACCTTCTTCTTTGAAAATATTATGGGTGGTAGTTTGTGAAAACATCGTGTTAGCAACTCGAGGTGTGAGGTGGTCCTCAAGCTGCCCCGCATCCTCGTCAGGTATTGTATTCGGAGTCGAATTATCGACCCTGGGGCTGCTATTCCCATTCCCCTTCACTTCCTCCACCTTCACGTCTTCCAACGGGCGCGATGCCCCCTCCCGCGCGGTCGGATGCGGCTTGGCAGGGCCCAACCCGATCGATCCGCCGCCGGGGAGGGCGTTGGCCCCGCCATGGCAAGTCGGCATGGCCCCTGAGGGGGCCGCCTTGCGCAGCGGCCCATTCGTCGACGCCATCTCCGACGGAAAAGACGTCATCGAGGCCCCGGGCGGGCTCAGCGTAAAGGTGGTGTTGTCATTTTTGCTGTCAAAGGCTTCCAGTAAATCGGAAGCGTCTTTGACGGGCAATTTGGCCGACCCCGGGGGGGAGACCTCGGAAACGACATGGATTTGGAAGAAGGTCTCCTCCTCTTCGCTCTCGTAGTTCCGCTGCGTGCCGTTGATGCCTTCGTTGGATATAATACTCTCCAAGTCCGTCTCCGTCGCGGCCTCACTAATCGTAAGGCGCCTTATAAAATTTTTAAATTGTTCGCCGTCATTTTGATTATTATTCATCCGTAAAAAAGATCGCCGTTTGGTAGAACTACCCCGACCACTAGAATTTGGGGAGTTTTCCAATAAATCCTCCGAGATCGGCCCTTCGCTCGGAAGGCTACGGCGCCCTCGAAGGGAACTCTTGCCAAGGCTAGAAATGTCATTGAGGTAGGAAAGAAACTTCGACTCCACGCCTCCATGCGATTGCGAGGTCGAATAAAAATGATAGGGTTCACCCGATAGCCCATTCGGAATGGAATCGTCCGATAGAGGATTGTTAAAAGCGGTCGTGCCGTTGTAAAAATCATTTTTCTCCTTTTTCGGATTCCGCAATATCAACGAATGGAAAGGCGTTTCTGTGTGAGAAGAAGACGTTTCGTTGTCAGCCACCTTCTCTGTTTTAGACGCCACCGAAACCTCGGGCGATAATTCTCGCAAAGCGAGCGCGAGCTTGGATTGGATCTGCGCAAGTTCTTTAGCGTATTCCGCCTCGATAGCATGGCGCTTGTAGATTTCGTCCGGAAGGAGAATCTTCAGCTTCTGATTAATCATCCGAACGTATTCTTTTAACCAAAGCCGCTCCCATATTTTCCTCGCCCTCGAGGTTGAATTCGGTCGACCCCCCGCTGCCGTGAACGGCGTCGAGGGATTGTCCGCGGTGGAAGGGTCGTCGGCGCCTTTTTTGGCATGCTGGCGATTCAAATTAAAACGCGGCACCGCCACGTGAATCTTCCCCCTGTCTAAATTCGACCGTTGAATAATTTTAATATCGCTCAGGGCGAAATCGCTCGCGGTATGACAAAGCGGCGTCGCGTAATCGTGCCCTTCGCGACACCAATACAAGAAAAAATCCGCGGAAAGCCCGACAAAGCAGCCTTGCGTTTGCTGATATTCCACAATATCGCCATAGCGCAGCCGACACCGCACCTTCTCCGGGGCGGTCTCGAAGACGTAAAATTGATCATCCGCGAGTTTATACCCGGCCGGGCTGATCACCTTCGCGAAAGGCTCCGGACGGGTGAAGTTGCGGAGCCGTTCGTACCTTTTGTCCAGTCGTTTGTCGTACTCCGCTCGCTTTTCCGCATCCATGAGGATTTCGTAGGCTTTTTGGAGTTTCTGAAAGTCGCCCTGCGAGCCGCCGGGGCGGTCAGGATGGGCTTGGAGGGCGAGTTTGCGGTACGAGGCCTTGATCTCCGCGGGGATCGCCTTACGACGAACTTTGAGGGTCTGATAGAGCATGCGGCCGTCGTTGAAAAAGAGGTCGGCGGGGTGGGGGAATAGGGGGCGATTCCCGGTAATCCTAGGCAACAGACAGGGTTGCCTGTTTATAGAATCGTAATCGTCGCGTGATAAAAAATACGCTACGGGCAACCTGTAAGAATTTGGTATCGATACAGATAGATTCTATTTCTAGTAAAATAAAATGCCAATGGGGATAAAAGCTTTCACCTACCCTGCATATTTCGGAGACCAGGTAAACAATGTTCTCTTTTTTTTTTTAGGTTTATTAAATCACTAAACCAAAAATCTGCAAATAGGAAGTGGCTCCCACCTTCCCACGCCTTCGCTAAGACAAATTAATTGCAAAGTTCGGTATTACATCATAGGCGTCGTCGTCGGAGTCCTCGGCCAGCACAGGCATCTGAACCCTGACCGATTCCCGCATATTCTTCAGGGCCTCCACCACTTTTTCCCGCCAACATCGCTCCCCGGCCTCGTCCTCGGCGGCGTCGCCTTTAAAGGCCAAGAACGGATGATGGAGAGCCTCCCGGGCGGAAATACGCCGAGGCGGGTCGAGGCAGAGAAACCGCCGGAGCAGATCAAAGCCGTCCTCGGGCAGGGCGGTGGGGGGGAATTTCGCGCGCAATCGCGCGTCCGCCGGGACGCCACTCAAAGGATCCCCCGAAGGCCGTGGATCCTCCCTGAGCTCCGGCGGGGGGGTTGAAGAGGCGGCGGCATACAATGCATGCGATGTCGACCGCGCTTCCCCCGTGGGCGGCACCCCCAGAAGCACCCAAATCTCCCCAAGCACCGCCAGCTCACTGTCCCCGTGGAATAAATGACTTTGCCGGATGAGTTCGCCAAAGATAATCCCCACAGACCACATATCCATCGCGGTGGAGTACAGACAGTCCCCTAACAGGCACTCCGGGGACTGGTAGATCTTCGTCGTGCGCATCGTGGCGGGGGTATAACTCATCTCGGCCACCCTTGGGGCGGCGGGGGGATTCGCAGGCCCCGGCATGCGAAACCGCGCCGATCCGAAGTCGGAAAGCCGCAGATCCCCCTCCGAAGTAATAAGAATATTGCTGAGTTTTAAATCCCGATGAAGAATCCCGCACTCGTCGTGAATGAAGCTGACCATGCGGAGAAGACGACGAAGCAGATAGCGGACGACGCTCAATTGGCTGAGAATGGGGCATCGTTTTCGATCGATCTGATGAATCGTCCCCGGCTCCGGGCGAAGCGACGGATCCGCCCGGGCCTTCCCCCCGGAAACAACCAACGGCGGGGGCGAAAAAGCGCACGCGAGGTCTAAATCGCGGCAGGCGGTGAGTTTTTTCGTGTGGGAGATGACCACTTGGGATAAATCCATCGCGCACAGCTCCATCACCAGGCAAAGCTCCTTGTGCGGCGCCTCCACGACTCGGTAGAGATTCAGAATACACGCCGTGGAATCCAAAAGCGGCATCGCCGGCGTCCTCGAGAACGAAAAAGACGCCGCCGAACTCCCATTGTGGGGGGATTCGTCCAGATCGAGCCGGGGATGGAGGGGTGTAGTCGAGCCCAGGCATTCGTCCTGCTTTTGTTTGATCAGGCGAAGAAGGGCGACCTCGCGGAGGGCGGTCTCCGCGATGCCGCGGATGCCAAAGTCGTTTTGTTGGGTGAAAAGACGTTTGACGGCGACCTGGGGCCGCCGGAAGGGCCGGGAACTCTCCGGCGCGGCCGTCGGGGAGTGTCGGGTATCGTAGGCGGCGTACACGGCGCTTTGCGCCCCGTACCGAATCAGCCCCTCCTTCTCCAGCCCGGAGGAGCGAAGCATAAGAAAAGGCGGCACCTCCGAGACGAAGGGGACGTAGGGCTTGTGGCCCTCGGCCCCATTGACGTCAAAGGGGTCCCCTTCGCCGTTGTAGACCGACCACACGGGGGAGCGAAGGGAGTTCATAGGCAGGCTTGATTGTAGGGTTGGGAAAAGGTCGCTAACATCAATCTATACGGAAGGTTATAAATGAATGGATCTTTTCA
>HF955201.1:1550855-1565491 GCA_000982615.1 Phytomonas sp. Hart1 | reverse complement strand
CGACGTGCAGGAGCTCGTCCCCCCAGCGCCGCGCGGCGGACTGGAGAAGAGTCTTCACCGTCCGAATCGGCAGATCGTCGAGCTCGCGAAAGGCGCTCGGGGGGTGCTGCAATAAATACTCATGACAGCACAAAATGATATTCCCCGGCTGAACTTTCTCGAGCCCCACCCGCATGATGCACTTGACGGTTACCTGGATGTACTTTAGATCGATCTTCTGGCCAGCATGGAGGTAGTTCGTGGAGTAGCTTGTCATCCTCGAGAGCAGGGCACTGAAGACCTCGTTTGGGGAACACCCCTCCAGAATCTTCAGCGTCATGCTATTCAGCGATCGCAAGCCCGTTTCCTCGCCGGAAAAGCCCTCAGAAAGAAGACAATCAAAGATGATGCCCAAAAGGCGGAAGAGAAGGCTACTATGGCACCGCTGCACGCTGCGTGGCGAAACAAACATCGCCCCCAGACAGCCAATTAAACCGAGTGTGAGATCCAGGGAAAACTTCCGTGCGTTATCGTGGAGCCGCTCCGCCATCACTATCATCATCTCGGGCGTTCCACAATCCTCGCCATCGCGAAGATGCCGCATGAAGTCCGTACACATGGCATACGCGACGCTCGGCGTTGCTGAGCGAAGGCCCTGTAGGATCTCGAGCATGGTGTATTTCCACTTACTCGGCGCGTCCGAATCGCCGACCCTTGAAACCTCACCCTGGGTGGGTTTTTTGCCATTGCGGCCGCTTCCACTAAGGCTATTGTTGGGGTGGCTTCTATGGGCGGAGCTATTATGGACATCAGATTTAGCAGTCATCCGCAAGGTGTCTGTGCTTTTGGGGATGCTTATATGCGAAGTTTTATTTTCCTCGGAGTAGGGAAAGGACAGCTCGGCTGAGATCTTCGAAATGCATACGTCGTCGGCGTGCGAGCCGGCTGTGGTGCCGTTATACTTCGTGATGGAGACGGGGGGCTCGGTTTTGATAAAATTCACCACATTGGACCGAATCGCCGGTGGATGGGCTTGCCGAAGGGAGGTGGAGCTCGCGGCGCTGTAGAGCGTGCGGGTCTCACAGCTGTGTAAGGGCAACGCCTCCATGTGAATCGAGGATGACACCTCAGACTGTAGGGAGTTGCTGTTATAGACGCAGAGAGAAGTATCCTTGTGGAGCTGGATTTGTCGCTCAATCGCAGGGAGGACGATCTGAAGCTCGGCTGGCTTTAACTTTTTGGTAAAGCGAAGAAGCCCCTTGTCCCCGAGGATGGGGACGATATGGCCCACCACCTGCTCCGCCGCTATCCGCACCTCGGAGATGCGATCCATAAGGGCGTTGACGATCGCAGGCACCAATGTCTGTAAAACGGCCTTAGACACTACATGGTCGGGCAGCAGATTCACAAAACCGTACTGCATTGCCTCCAGCGCATTCTGGCGGGTGATACTTGAATCCGAGGTGAGGGGTTTCTGCAGAAGCGGCAGCACCCCATCCAGGCCTAGGACCTCCACCCCCAGAAAGACCACATTCCGCGCCCCCTCACGAAGGGTGACCTTTTGGTCCCCCAGCATCGCCATCGCGGATGGGAGTAGGCGCCATAAACCGGTCTTGCACTCCGCGCGGTCCCCTACACTCACAACCACCGCTATCGTCCGAAGAACGTCCACGACGAAGTTCTTATTCGACTCATCCAGGCGCTCCGAAAGAGCCCGAAGGAGCGGGGTGATCGAGCTCGCGGGTAAAATGTCGGGCCCGCCGTGCTGGAGGTAATCCTCGAGGGTGTGGACCGCGTTGAGCCGCTCCCGCCAGTCCGCACCGTCGGTGATCGTCTGAATGAGCGAGCTCAGCCGGACCGGGAGGTCCAGGCCGGACGAAGAGGCCGAGGGCATGGGATTCCCCGACGGCTCCGCCGAGGAAAAGGAGGGCTGGCGTTGTGAGCTGCGCTTGCGGAGCTGCTGGCGGCGCATCGTCTTCACGTTGGACAGGAGTGCCGAGCTCGGCCTCGGCGAGTCGCTTGTCGCGCGCGTGCGCTTCTGCAGGGCGGCGGCCGTCTTGTCCAACTTTGCCGAGTTCCCGCCGTTGAGAGCGGGGCTGCCCATGCTCAAAGTCATCGTCGAGGAGGTGCTGGGATCCGTGGAGGGGATGGCCGCGCTATTCCGCCGCCCCTCCTGCTCGTACGCCGCGAGCATGGCGGGGGGGAAGGTCCCGATGTGGTGCTGAACACTGGCGTGGGCGTAGCGGTCCAGCGCGAGAAGGAGCTGCACCGCACTCGTGCGGACAGAAGGGACGGTCTGCTCAAAACACGGCCGCCGAAGGTAGTCCAAAAGGCCCTTGACGTCGACCTCATTGAGCTTGAGGGCGTGAGGGTCCTTTCCCCCATCCTTCTCCGCGGTGTCCGAGCTCGAAAGGATGCCCTCGAGGTACTCGTGAAGGTAAACGTTGCACTCCATCAAGAGCTTCGGCGTGTTGACCTGAGAAGCGGCGGCGATCATGTGCTTGAAGACAAACCGCCACCCCAGAAAGTGGGCGATCCGACCAAGCATATCCCGCACCGGTTTCCTATTCTTCGACTCCGTCAGGTGAGGCGTACAGCCCTCCACAATGACGTAGCCCGCCCCCAGGGAGATCGAACTCATCCTCGCAAGGGCGTCCTCAAGAACGGTCAGAAGAGTCTGAAAAACCTGAAAAATGGACTCCTTCCACCCTGGATAAGCGCGCAAATACACCACCAAGACGTCGAAATAGCGCTTTAACTGGGCAGAGGTCCACCCCTCAACCGTGGCCTTGACTTTTAGCATACCGCTATGCCGCTTCGACCACTCACTCGACCGCAGGTGATCCAACACCGTGGTGTCGGCATTCAAAAGTCCTAGCATCGTGTTCACACATTCATTCTTGGTCGCCAACGTCGACTCCAGCGCGACACCGTCGTCTAAAATGGTGTGTTGGGGCCTGGAGGAGTGGTGGAGCGGTGAGGGGGTGGAGGCCGATGCCTTGTTCATGGCGACTGGAGAGGTGGCGTTCGAGGAAACTATCTGGGTGGAGGATTTTAACTCCGTAGAGACGTGAACCTCGGATTCTGACTTTAGTTCATTTTCTACACGCAGCACTTTCTTCGCTGGTGAGCCGGAAGGGGTCGTATTACTTGCTACGACCGCGCGCATCCGGGTCAGCTGCTTTTCATCCATGGAGCCGAGCACGCTACTAAAGGAGGATTCACCAAACGCTTGAATCAGCTTGCTAAGAAGAAGGTAAGCTGCATCTCTATTAGCCGACTTGTCGTCATTCACTATGCGTTTTAACATATCGGTTGATCTGGAAAGTCTGCCATAATGTGACCGGTCTAATTTACCTACCATCCGCGTGCAAAAGTTTATTACAGCCAATCGTTGTGATGGATTTTTACTATTACTCGATTGTTCCATCTCATCGGAACACTGATCCAAAGTTATACAATGATATTGAATAAGTCGCTCCAGGGTACTCATAACGTGCTCTAATACACTTGATTTCTTATCTTTCATTTTCTCAAAAAGAGGATTCAAAAAATTCCGCGCGTATGGAGCAAAATCCGCGCGTAGCCCTCGCGCACACTCCTCAATCATCTTGAACCCCAGTAACATTAAGGGCGCCTGTGGATCTACAAGATAAATTCGCATCATATTTGTAAGCTCATGATAGTCATCTTTTGCAGAGAATCGTGGTACAATTAAATGTGGCAAGAGCGCTTCAGTCACTAATAAAGATCTATCTTGCCACTTCTTGCTTTTGTCGAGCGCATTTTTGAAGAAGTTTTTTGGCAACTTTGATAGGATTGACGACTCGCTTAGCATAGAATACTCATCGTCCGTAAGATCGTTGTTGACTTTCTCACGAGAAAGAGAGGAAACGGGTGCGATGGTCTTGGTGGTATTCCGACCAGGTTCGCATTCTCCTTTAATTCGCTTCGGATGCTCCCCGCCAAGAACTACATCGGCAAACTTTTGCTCCAGCTCCTGAAGCTGCACATCGCGGAGGTCAACAAGGGAGTTTTTAATGCCGGCGCCGATGTATCGATAACACTGACAGCACAAATTAATCGCTTCCTTGCGGACCGATGGGTTTGAATCGTTAAAAAGGGGCTGCATCGCCTTTAAGATCGGCTTGATTGGGAGGCTTTGGACGCCAAAGTCCTGTACCAGTTTGGCGCAGAGCTGGGCCGCTGCCATTCGGTTTTTTGGGGTTTTGTGCGTCATTGCCGAGAGAAGGAGATCAAACACCTCCTCCTGCCCCCCATTCTCGACGAGGAGCGAAATAAGGTAAAAACTACTTTCCACCGCGCTTGGTCGGCCTGTAATTCCCTTCTCTAAAACGACAGAAAGCAACGCATGAGAAAGCACGCTAAACTCGGCCTCATTCGCAGACTTCGCAAGGGTTGCCGCGGTTTTGATCAAAGCCTCCAGCGCCGGTATGTTTTGCTCGTGAGGCAAATTTTTTAAGGTCTTGAAAAAATCTTCTCTATACAGCATGATATTCTGCGTCACTTTTTCGTAGCCTTCTTTTCGAGCCCTCCAGTTGTGGTGCTTCAAGAGCTTCTCTAGAGGTAGATTGCTGAAGTCATCGGCTGGCGAGGATGACATTGCCTGGAGCCCATTCCCCTTATCCTCTTTCATACCAACGGGTTTTTCGTCAAATTGCATCGTTACTCTGGGAATACAATAATTAGTAATAAAAATACTGAAAAAAAACTAAATGAATGAAAATGTAAGCTGATATATGAAAAGAGAATGTTTTCGCAGAAACAGTTAGTTCACGGATTAATTCGTATTAAATTGCGTGAAAAAAAAGAGGTTTAAACGATGAAAAGAAATAATATATATATATTCTACACATTTTTACCATCATATAAGTGCAAAACTAAGGTTAGGAATAAAAAGTAAGGAATCCCAACCACCTAAATGCAACTACAGAGATGCATTTAAACCGTAAGGTGTCACCTAAAATATTTCTCTTTTTGCCTATTGATCGTAAATCTAAGATATTTATGGATTTCTTTTTATGCACATTAGTATTCCCACCCCACCACAAAAACACATACACTTATCTATTCTTTTTATGAGGCCTTTCAAATTTAAGCTTGAAAAGGCTTAAACTCCTATGCAGGACGTCAAAGGTGCCCGACAATTATATTTTTGAACTTTTTATTCTGAATTTTGGGAACATTTATAAAAGGTTTCAAGTAATATAATTTTTTATAGACTTCTGAAATAAAAAATATTTGACATTCATATTGAGAATCAAAAATGAGTGTTTAAAACGATAAATTTTCTCTCAACTCATATTTCTGAAACTATAACAACACCCTGAGAAGCTCATTACAAACTTAAAGAGGTCAAAAAAAATGATAATAAAAAATGCATACGTTTGATTTACTTGATTGTAAACTTTATCAATCAATAGAAATAAATAAACTATAACAGCAATTTTTAAAATACAGAAAAAGACACTACGATGAGTTTTGAAATGAAATGTCCTAGAATTAGATCCTTTGATTCCTTGGAAGAAACTGTTGTAACAGCTCCTCAACCTGTTCATCGATGTTTTCCAGTTTGGAGACTTTCCGCCGTTCATATAACTCTAAATACCTATCGTCTCGGTTAATTAATATCATTCCGTCCGTCATAAGAACTTGGTTTGAATTTGGGACCTTCTCCGTAGAGCGGAAAATAGAAGTCCTATCTGAATTTACACGCACTCGTTTAGGCGAGTCTGATACCTTGGTTAATGGTAAAGACTCAACCACATCAGCAAGTTGCGGTTTAGCCTTCGCAGATGACTTGATACTCAACCCTTTCCAAATATTTCTGAAACTAATGGCTTTGTAAAGCCTTCTCAAAATTACAAAGTAAAGCAGTAAACTCCAATATCGCCTTATCCAAGCCAATGAAAAAATGGCAGCTGCACTCAATGGTGCGTTGAAGTTGCCGAAGATCTCTTTCAATATAATCGCCCCCGAAACAACCTGGTCGCTAACGATGTCGGAAATCTGTGAATTGGAATACATATCTTTTTTTCGCTATTTCTATCTCTTTATATACGAATGAATATATATATATATATATATATATATATAGGAAGTTATCACCTGAAACGAGAAGAATCGCATAAAAAAAAAAAACATTATATTCATTTTATATGAAATTTTTATTTAAGATAGATTTTTTTTTTTGATAACCCAATACATTAATGCAAGTACATATATTTCATGTAATAGTCAACACATGAATCTTTATTTTGTTTAGTAAGCTTTAAAGATAATTTATCTATAATAAAAGATTCAATTAAAAACGCGATCACTTAACATTAGGGAGCAATTATTTAAAATATTATCACGTGAATTCAATGAAAAAAAAGAAATAATTTTAAAAGGCATGAGTGTATAAAAAAAAGACTAGAAACATAGTGGAATTCTGATACTAAACACTAAATTGAGCTATTTCTAAAAATATATAATAGTAAAAACAAAAGTATCGCATGTGAGATAAACATAGAAATAAGAATGTCAAAACACCTGCTAAAACCTAATATTGTTTCGATTACCTCTTTTAAAAAAAAGGCTACTATTCCTATCACAAACTGTAAATAAATAGGTATATCAACTCGTATAGTCATTGAAAGCCTCATTAACAAATGTGAAATAACTGATCGCATCAATCCATTTCTGCATATCCTTGTCGGAAAAAGCAACGAAGCTTGCATAAAAGTCCGTAGGTAAATAATAGTGCAATGTAAAAGCTCTCTTAAGGTCCACTTGGAATATTTCTTCACTGGTAGTTTTGCAAGATAGGATTTCGCCCGATTTAGCATAGTATTCCTTCTCATCAGGCTCCAAACCTCTAGATATGGTGCTCACTGAAGAAAGAGGAACATAACTATGAACAAATGATCGGTCATACCCTTTGTAAATAACAATACTACCCTCGTGAATATCGACACCTTTAGTCAATTGCAAGACAGCCGTACAAACCATAGTTTCTCCATCAACATCAGAAAGAAAGCACAAATCGGTACCACTAAATAAATCAACGAGCGCCTGACGTACATTTGGTTGAATGGTAGGGCGTTTAGAAGCAGGAAAAGAAGGATGAACCGACATAACAAATACTGCCACCGCAGAGCTATCCTCTCTATAGCGATTAAAAGATATCTGGTTGGGATGCTTATTTTCAGAGAAAGTACCAGAAATACTTAATAAGTTTTTGTTTCTGCACCGATAATTAAAATTATTTTCACCAGAATCAAACAAGTTACTACACTGTTCAAGAATTTCCCGAGTTCGCAATTTTCGCCGCGCCTCCAGCGCACGCTGCTTTCTTCTAATTCCATAGGCTATTGGAGAGTAGATATTACGCACACATAATGGACTTTTCTGATCGCAAGGCACCTCATATGTGGTCGAAACGCCCTTGATTTTGACTAATTTCTTATATTGTACACTATCGTGATGGTTTTTATTCTCATTTAAATTCTGATCTCCGAGATAGCATTGGGAATGGAGACCCATAACTCCTTGATTGCCCATCTTTTAAAGATATGTTTATATACAACCTTTAGATAATTAATGACACCAATGTAATACCAAGCATCCAAAAGGTAAATGGGGGAAAAAAAAGGATTGAATAAAAACGCAAAGGAAGTCGATCAGAGAGTTTAATGATAAAAACCGTAATGAAGGGACAACACTGATATCAAAAAATTACAGTGGTGATTTTTTAAAAATGATAACTCCATAGGAAGAGGATATCGCATAAACGATGAGAAGGTGCTCATAAGCTGTTTCATTTTTCAAAACACTGCTTGTCATTTATTCCGATTTTTTTCTATATCACCACGTGAAGTTTTTACCGACCGTGCCCTCGTTGCGAACGCAGGTGAAGTCGGATGCGACCGATTTCTTTCTCGACCTCCTCTAATTTTTTTTGAGTAGTTGACCTTTCCCTAATTGTAGCCGCAGTCCGTGTGCGTAAGCTTTCAAGACGCTGCATCTGCCCAACTAGCGCGTCACGTGCCTGGGAATTACGGAGTAATTCGGTTTCCAATTCCTTTTCCGACATCACTGGCCTCGTGTCCGACTCGGGTTTTGTGGGTTGAGAAAGTAAGGCCCTTTGTTTGTACGCCCGGGGGTCTTTCGCGGCGTTGCTTCGCTCGTCGGTTGCGGGCCTTATTTCCCGAGGATCACGCCTCGGCTGAGGGGTTTCCGATGACTCCCGCTGACAGACAAGAGTTGTGGCGCTTTCCACGGACGTGTGTGATTCGCGGCTTTTTAATTGAGCTTCAAGTTCAGTAATGCGACTTTGTAAGAGGTCATTTTGTTTTTGTTGCCTCTCAAGTGTTTCCTTGAGCTGTCCCTTTTCCAGTAGGGAAGACTCCATGCTGTCTTTAAGTTTGGTGTATTCATTCTTAACCTCCCGCTCCGCATTTTCCGAAGATGCCAGCTGAACGCGGAGGGATTCTATCAGGTTTTCATACTCATTTTGCATAGTATGGAGGGTGTTATTCGCGTGCTGGAGTTCTTCTTGGGAAGACTGAACAAACATATTGCCTGAGTTCCTAGGCCGTGATTCACTAAAGGGCATATTCTCCGGATTGCTATCCAAACAAATCTTAGAAAGAGTATCTTCATAATGGCAAGACTGCAGATCTTGATGGTGCTGTGAGATGAGTGCTGCGGGGCTTAAGGAGGGAGTGCGTATATCTACCTCTTCAGGACAGATCTCCGCGTAGCACACAGCATCGTTATTATCTTTGAATGGATTGTTGTAGTATTTAGAGATTTCCATATCATGACCTAATGGAATCATTCTGACATTAATCTTGAAGTAATATCAATGCTTCTTATATTATTAGACTATATGGATAACTTTTGGAAAAAATCGGCACGTATCTAAATATTTAAAAAAAAGAGGAGAATTTAAGATGATTAATATTTACCAATAGACATATATTATTGATTAAAGGGGTATAAATGATAAATGTAACTTATAAAAAAAGAAAGGGTATATAAAAACATAAGATAAATAGCTTCTGACTTCTATGGTACAAAGCCTATGGATCTAAAGTAAAGATTCAAGGTGGAAAACATTCAGTAAAGCAAAATATAGGAATAAGAGAAAAATCTATAACAATGGAGAAAATGGAGGTGGTGGAAGGTTATATCGACTAATAAGTGTGTCTACTGTATTCTGAATGAGTGCAAGTTGATGCTTCAATTCAGTGATACTATGAGATTGATCCGCTTCGACTTGCTGTAGTAAATGATAGTAAGGACGCTGGCTAATGATTGATGAGATAGGATTTCCAGTAACTCCTGCACCTTTTATTCCTTGACTGTTTCCAAAAGGCATCCCATTAGGGGCATGAACCCCACATGGATTCATAAAACATTCTCTTGTGCCCCAATTGTTCGTATGTGGCGGTAAAGGATCCGTTTGAGTGCTAACTGTGCTCATAGTTTGCGTACCACGATCTACTACCATGACTTCCACCGCACGGTACCCCGGTGGAGGCCCCTGTGAAACTTCGCCTAAAGCTTCGGGAGCTGTAGCTTGTGTACTAATGTTATCAGTTTTGGGCAAAGAGACCGTAGAAATTGGCGATGCTGCATTCAATAATACATTTTGAGTGAACGTTGATGGCGGATCACCCTGTGAAGGTGAAGAAGACTGCTCTTTTTTGGATTGCGAAGATGGTTTCGCGTTCAGGTGGCTATTCCCGATAGCATCATCGTCGTCACTAGAAGTTGCCAACCACTCACTTACAGTTTTCATTTACGTTTAGTTGTTGGTAGTGTACCATTCGCTTTACTTTAACCAGAAGGAGCAAAAAATCAGCAGATATAATTCGTAAAAAAGACTAACACATCAGTGTTAACGATGAATAAATAAAGTAAATTATAAGCAAACATACATAATACTAATTAATGGAAATACGGACAAATGATTTTCTAGAACACCTCATAGATTGAAACAGAATAGGCTGGTGAGAAATGAAATATGCGTAATTGTTGCTACTAGTTAGAAGATAATGTGTTGGAATAATCAGATTCGTTATCAAAGCAGTTTGAACATATGTAGATGAAAATTAATTCAAAGATATGCTTTGCTTTCACATCGAAGTCCTTTGAGTGCCCGTGATCCCCATAGAAGAATAAAAGCCAATAGAACAGCACTTTTGAATGGACCTAAGGTATTAAAAAGTGCACGCGCTGCGTCGTAAATTAGCCGTAATGGAAGGCCTAACAACCCAAATGCAATAAATCCTGTTGATAAAACTAGGAACAAGGTTAGCTTCAACCCTATAATGACATACAGTACACTCAGGCAGCAACCAAGCGCTAGCAACACCACACCCAAAAGCTTCTCAAGCAGCACTGTCTTTTTCTTATAAAACTCCAGTTCCTTTTCCGTTGCCAACAACACATCCTTGACGTTGTTCAGCTCAACCTGAAGTGCTTGCACTTTTTCAAAATCCATCTGGTAAACAACCTCGCCCGCCTCAAGTGACCGCACGATGGTCGTGGTTCCAGAGCCAACTGCGGGCCCTGGAAGAGCCACAGAGGGCCAATTGCGCCCTTCGGTGGGTGTTTCCGCAATCGTCCTGAGTTGAAAAGGGACCTGTGTGGAGGCTATCGGGGGGGTCTTGACCCTCACGGGCTGTGCCACCGCGCCCTCCCCCGTTGCCGCCCTGTGCCACGCGGCGAGACAGGCGGGGCCGGTGGGGAGGCTCGCCCAGGTCAGCCCCGCTTCCCATCCCTCCCCCTCTTCTTCGCCCTCTTCCTTTCTGTTCGCAAGGGCGTGGCAGGGGATGAGGATGAAGGACAGGGGCCCGGGTGCGATGCGCTCCGCGACCGTGAGCACGGCCTCACGGTAGCCGCGCTGGGCCATGTGGAGGAGCGGGGGCCGCAGTGCGGCCTCAACCGTCTCGCCGTGGAAGGTCTCGAGGCTGGCGGTGATGGCCCGCACGGCGCGCGGGGTGGGGTGCAGTACGCGGCCCTTTCCCGCCTGCGCCGAGAGAAGACGTTCCAGCAGCAGCAGCACGAACTGCTCCCGCTCCGCGTCGGTGTAGGGTACAAAGGGGAAGAAGTAGTCCACGCGGTTCACGAAGGGGTCCCCAAGCGTGCCGCGACAGAAACCCTTGCAGACCTCCACGAAGGCCTCTCGCGCAATGGCCTGGTCGCTCAGGCTCAGCCCAAGGTAGAGCGCCCGGCGAGCCTCGATCGTCTCGGAGGCGATATTGCAGGTTAGGATAAAAGTCGTGCGCACCGTCGAGACCGAGCGATCAGCGCGCTTCAACGAGCGCAGGACGCCATTTTTCTGGAAAGCAGAGAGCCAGATGTGCTGAACTGCCTCCGTGGTGCTCTTTTCGAATTCGTCAAGCACCACAACGGCGTCGGGATGTTGAAGCAGGGCAGAAAGGAGGATGCCGTCTCCAACATGCGCAGCCGGCGGATCCACAAGTGAGTAGATACTATCCTTCGTGCAGAAAGACGGCATGTGCAGGTAAATGAGCTTACCTGAAGACTCTAGATTTTGAACGGGGATCCCGTGAATCGCGCTCGCTATTTGCTTTGCAAGCTCCGACTTACCGTAACCGGAGGGCCCGAAAAAAATCTTAACGGTGGGTTTGTTCACGTCAAAAACGCCAGCAGATAAAAAATGTACCTTTAGGGTATCCCACACATGTCGTTGTCCGATATACTGCGACTTGCAGTACTCCCATCGCTCCGCTAAGTTCATATTATTGAATGGGAGGGAAGAAGATAGGTTATTTGAGTTCTCAGACAACACCTTAGAATCTGCAGCTTCGCGGGCTTGACGCCGAAGAACCAAGCTATTTTCTAGGTCTCTCCCAACAGAAGAAAGGCATTCACGCGCGTCAAGATCGTACTGGCGGCGCAGAAGTGCGTCCTCGAGATGCCCAACTGAAGGGAAATCATCTGTGAACTTTTCGACAGCTTTGTCTGCAAAAGGGCGGTTGCTCGCAGTGCGCCGCTGCTTTTCACGATGTACCTGCAACGCGGACTCCAGCAAGCGTAGCTGCTGAATACCCTCTTTTGCGTACGTCGGTAGAGGATACATGATGGCATAAATCGCTAATGAAAGGCTCAGTGCTACGCGAGCAACCGGGCGATCACTTTTAAGGTCCATTAGGGATTGAAGTAAAACAGCTTCTTCTTTCTCATGAAAGTGATGAATGGGTCTATACATATCGGAAGTAGTTAAATTCTGGCCATCAGGACTGAAATCTGAACCAATGCGCCTTTCTAAAAGACCCCCAAACAGGCAAACTAAATCTCGGAACTCAGGTATATGCAATAAGGCAGATGATGTAGCCGTTAAAGGGGGTGATTTTTGTGCGACGTCGAGAGTTTCACCACGTGCTATTTTAGAATACCTAATAGGATAACTTAACGTATTGGAAAGACGTTTGAGCCCCTTCTTTAGTAATCCCCTTTTGGACACTTTATTTTGGTTACAGTCAAGCTGCTCATCGCTTGCCCTGAGCGTCTCTTTGGAGTCCGACCACTCTTGGTTACATTCCTCGACATGGAAGCCCTGATCCGAGTCAAATACATGCTCTAGCAAGGCACTCAGACGTTGCATGAACACCTCGTCACTAATCCCATTCGCCCACCACGCGTAGGCATGCACAGTCAAAACTACTAAAGGGCAATGTATTTCGTCCTGCCGCAGTCGCAGACAAATGGAAGACAAGGTTGCATAATTCTCTTTGTCTATAGATCGATCCTTGCCATTCCTTCCGCTCTCTAGAACAGCCAAAAAAGCTTGCCATTCGTTGAAGCTCAGCGTAAATCCTTTATTAGATGCATCCGTGCGGGCACCGGGTAAAGGAGGACGTCGTTCGTTGCCTTCAGAGGTAATGGCAACGGATAGATCGCCCATGTCTGAAGGAGCTACCTTGCCCAACGCTTCCTCCAACAGTATGGACCATTGGTGGGTAATGAAAAGTTCCTCTTGGCGAGATAAAGAGCCCCCCATCGGAAGGTGGATAGGTGTACGAATGAGGGTAAGAGTGAAACACAATAAAAGGGAAAGGCAACACACCCAAGTCGAAAGGGTGAAAAGGAAATAAGCGACGTGACTACTTTGTAGCTAAATCGCACAATAAATCAAAACTAAACTGTTAATAAAAATATTTCACGTAAACTTTTCATAACATTCTATTAACTTTTGTTGGTAAACCAAAACATATGCTCCCGTTGTGATATTCTATAAATTTCTTTTTTATTAAAAGAAGTAGAATACACATTAAGAAAAAAGAGACAAATAGGGTAAGGATTCGAATAATGATATAAAACCTACATTATTTGGGAATAAATTGGTACAAAACAACTACTTGAATCAACTCTTGAATGGAATGGTATACTCATGAGGAGACTATGCATTTAGATGGCGATTTTGAACCTAAATTTGAACACAAAATGAGGGTTATTTTCCGAATTGAAAAGGATTATCAATTTTTTATTGTGTGTTTTTTCCCAACTGATTTTACACAAAAAAAAGTAAATCAGAATATCCCGTTGTCAAAATAATGATTAGAAAATGAATCTCTCAATATGTATGAAATCGCAAGACAAATAAATACAGTAACTAGTATATGATATCACTTTAAAATGGAAAAAAAAAGAAGAAACCTCCAAATGATGGCAATTAGCTTATATATTCAATATTCAGAAACTTAACACTAATATGATAAACATTAATTCTCATGGTACATATCACGTTTATAAAGAACAAGCAGACGTAACGGGAAAAAACTACAATTCCTTTGCTAGAAAACAATAAAAAAAAGTTATATATATATAAAAAAGGATAATCAAACACATCATTTCCTTTTCTTACTTCCAACGTCAACAGCCCGCCCGCTTGCTGGTTTCGCAAAGTCCGAAGGCGAAGACCCTTGCAAAGCGTGGTTTGCGACCATATTCATTTCCTGTACTAAATTGAGCTGACGAATGTGTGAGATGATCACTTTTCGGGTGTTTTTGATACTTTCCTTAAGCTGGTTGCGCAGTCCCCGGAGGCGGAGGATTTCATCCCAGAGAATCGGGGGCACCTCCCGTGGGCGTTTCAGGCTGAAAGACGACGCGGCGACGGTGGTGAGCATGACGGGCTGGCTCCCGGCCGAGGCGTTCATCGTCTTGGGGAAGGCCAGTGGGGCGATCTCGTTGCCGGAGAGGGGACGCGGGGAGGCCTGTGACAGGTTCTGTGACAGGTTGTGCGGCTTGGGAGACAGCGGCGGTGTCACCGGGAAGCAGGCGGTCGGGGGGAGGGTCGAATGGCTCTCGAAGAGGGCCGGGCTGGAGGAGATGGACTGGTCTGGGGTGAGGGCCTCAGTGGAGCCTGCGGGCAAGGATGCCTTATAGGTCGCCCACAGCACCCCGTTCAACCGCCGCCGGCGCTTATCGTCGTAGCTGGCGAGGCTCTGCTTCAGCTCCAGCAGCACCGCGAAGAAGGGCGATAGGTCGCTCGCGAAGGAGGTGGAGCGGGGTACGGGAGGGGAATCCCCTACCCCTCCTGCACTGCCCCCACGGCGGTCCCCCTGCTGGGCCCGGGGACGGCTCGGGACTTTGCGGCTGCGGGTTTTATTCCG
>HF955201.1:1466451-1476666 GCA_000982615.1 Phytomonas sp. Hart1 | reverse complement strand
GCCTCGCCATGGGGATCCCCTTGGGTCTTCAACCGGGCCTCTGTAACAGCCTCAGCCTCGCCATGGGGATCCCCTTGGGTCTTCAACCGGGCCTCTGTAACAGCCTCAGCCTCAGCCTCGCCATGGGGATCCCCTTGGGTCTTCAACCGGGCCTCTGTAACAGCCTCAGCCTCGCCATGGGGATCCCCTTGGGTCTTCCGCCGGGCCTTCCTCAGGTTGTCCAGGGGGGGGTCGGGGAGAAGGGCGATCCAGTAGGTGTGGACCTGCTCCAGGTGTGCGCGGGTGAAGGAGGGGTAGGGGCTGAAATCCCACTCCGAGAGGAGCGCCGTGATCGCTGCATAACTCGGCAAGGGTCGGACGGAATGAGGGCCGTTCAACCCCTCCGCGGTGGGGCCATGGCAAGGATGGAGTGCGTCATAGGAATCAATTGTACCGTTTTTGTTGATTTGAGCGGTGAAAATAGCCGGGAAAGTTGTTTGTGGTGTGGGAAAAGAGCTTGAATGCGTACCGGCAGACTGCATTGCATCAACGACTCTGGATACAATACAGACTCAAAAGCGTAACAGAAAAAAAAAGAGGGGGTAATGAAATGAGAAAAATAGAGAAATAAAACCATCAAAAAAATGTTAGACATAAAAATGTGAAGATGGATTATACACTAGGATTTTTCCTATTTACTTATATATATATCAGAACTAAATAGTGCTCATAAGATACACACATTTCACCGATTTTAATATTCGATACGTGTTTGATCTAAGAGTTTAATAGAATTTCTACTGGCTAATAATCAAAAAAGATAAATAATATTTTTAAATTAGGATATAAAAACGTAAAAAGTGCTTAAAATATACTCACATAAATAGCTACCGTCAAATCTTTTTTATTAGTTATTAATATGAAATCAAGTAATATGCAGTAAAGCTGAATTCGGAATAGCAGCAGGTAGGCTATTTCTATAAGTGCTCCTAGATAAGTAATAAAATAAATGACTAAAAGAGTGTCTTATAATCCTCTTCAGGCATTTCTATCCAAAGGCTCAACCAGAACCTTTGCTTTTGGGCGGAGAAGGGACTCCGTGGAGTCCGTAACGCGCAGCTCACGGGCGCTTAGCGAAGCCTTTTCCCCACCACAGCGCTCGTAGGTCGTCTTAATCAGATCCTGTAAAACTGACATCGCCTTCCCCACCGCCGTTTCCAACGAATGGTTATGATAAAAGGCCAACAACGAGGCGCCGAAAATATCACCCGTTCCCGTATAATGCCCCTGGAAACGGCGGAGCTTCCCGGTGAACATCTTTGGTGGGAGCACTAGCGAGCGATCCTTCGGGTTTCGTTCGGCGATGGATACCAAAAATTGGAGCTGCGAAGGGTCGTCGAGGACTGGGAAGGATTTAATCACCACGCAGGCGGTTCCTTTAGTGTGGAACCACTCCGCGGCCGTGATGGCGGACGACAAATCCTTCACATCGACCCCACTGAGGACGGAGGCTTCGAAGTAATTCGGCGTGAGCACGTCCGCGATGTGTAGAATGCTCCGGTAGGCCTCCACGACCTCGTTCTTGCAGTACAGCACGCCGTTATCGCCCAAGACCGGATCGCAGATGTAACGCAGCTCCCCCAACCCAGCCTTCTGACGGCTTTCCCGAATCTCATTGACGGTTTCACTGAGATAACAAACAATCTCTTTATTGTTAATATAGCCCGAGAGGAGATAATGATAACTTTTTAGAAAGTCATTCCCGCGGAGCCCTTCCATCAGCACAAGGTATTCCGCCAGGTCCATACGGTGGCCACGGATGATGGGGTAGCCGCTGTGGTTGGAAAGGCTGACGGTGTTCACCGGATCCACGTCAAAGCCGTGGACCTGCAAGGGAAAGACTGCAGCTTTGTTCCCAACATACCCATGCGTGACATGGGATTGAATTGAAAGCACTGTTTTCTCAGTTTCCATCTTAATATAATAACAACAATTTTTTTTTATTTGTTTTTGTTAGAATATATTATATGAAGCAGAGTTTAGCACTTGAAGAAAATATCGAAACCTTAATATCGTATAAGCTATCGTGAAATTTAAAAAAAGAGTAAACTAAACGCTTTGAAAAGTAATTATAAGAATTATATTGTTTTAATTTCCTTCATCAGAAATAAATAATTGAATGCAAAAAAAAAAAAAGGGAACAAACAGAGCACGAATGAATACTTTTTTAACCAACACTAAAGTAAAAAATGAGAAAAAAGATTGGTTTGCATCTATCCTTACCTCATTGAAACATCATTATTTTTTTGATAAAATATGTACACTGGTAGATATAAATATAATAATCTTTATCTGTCATGTGTAGAGACAAATATTCAGAGGATATATCCCTCCTTTTGGACTAATATTACATTCTAAATAATATTCCACCCTGTATAAAACGAACACAAAAAAGGACAATCTTCTTTACATATGTAATGTGAAACCTCTCCACATCCTTCTAGCTTTGGAAAAAAATCCCCTCCTTTGACTTTTTGAAATTCACCTAGTTTGAATTTATCCGAGAACACTGTCTAAAATGGATCGTTAGACAAACAATCGAAGATGCACCGATAAAAAGAAGAGGGAGCTCTCACTTAAGCGCTAAAAGTGATTTTCCCCAGCTCGGCAACTTCCATGTTGTCTTGAGAATACTAAAGAACACGTCATCCTCTTCGATGATTGAACTTAGACCGTTGTAGTAATCCAGAAACTCCGAGTACGGGATCATGCCCCAATGTTTCTGATTTTCATCCCACAACGCCAAAAACCCTTTGAGAAGGCTCGTCGCGGTGAAAAGGCCATCCCGCACGACCATCGGATGCTCGTGCGCGTTAAACCGCGCTTGAATATCCAAAATCGCGATTTGCCCGTCCTGATCGAAATCAAGCTGGCAAAAAACCATCCACACGGCCTTTTTCCGGGCCTCGTTCATCGTCCCGCGGATATAATCCATAAAGACGTCGTAATCCACCCCTTTCGACTCCCCAAAATTGTCTACTTCGTCGTGGGGAAAGGCGTTGTAGATCGCCTCGGCGACGCTGCGGATATCGTTTTGCGATCGGGTAGAGTTGGAAAGGGCCGTCGACGACCACGAATGCCGCGAGGAGGCGAAAGGATTCACCCCGAATGCGTGGGAATCCCGCACGAGGGTTTCGATCCCCGGGGATAACTTCATCCACCGCCGGCCATCCGCGGAGACCTTGCGAAAAGGCCGCCCCATCGCTTTAATCCCGATCTCAGGGATGCTGCCGCCGATGTTCGCGATGTAGGCCTCGCGAAGTTGCGAAAGAATGGTGCGAATCTCCTCCGGCAGCCTCACCGGAACTCGTTTTCCTGTGGAAAGCAACATAGTCGATGGATTATCCACAGAACTATTCAAGAACTTCGGCATCCTCCCTGTATGGCTGCGTAAATTGCTATTATCGATGGAGATGATTTTATAGCGTTTAATATCGTCATCACGTTGGTTATGGGGCGAGCCCAATAAAAGAATATTCCCCACATAAAAATCATCCGTGAGGTAGGTATTGCCTTTCTCATTAGTATACACATCCAGAGGAAAGGTCGGAAAGTGCTTCAGTACGGTGCGGCCCATGTTGCCGATGATCGAGCGCACCTCCTCGAGGTAAAAGGCATGCCAGCGAGGGTAATAAACGCCGAAGAAATAGCGCTGAACGTCTTTCTGGTGATGCGAAAGCTCCTCGCAGCGAAAATGAAGAAAATCCCCGACCTCGATTCGAGCAACTTTGCTGTAAAGCGAAGCATCCATACGAACCGACATTGCGTCTTCGCGTATTTTCACCTTTCAGCTTCCTAATTATTTTTACTTTTCCTAGTTTAACAAATGGAATAATAATTAAAAATGTTTTGAAAAAGGAACATTAAGAAATTTAAGACCAATATATTTAAAAAACACTAACGTAGATGATGTGTAGTAAGCGTTATATAAATAACTTCCTATATTATCGATACGTTGTATACATATCAATCAACACCGATATGTCGGTAAAGTTATTTTTTTATTAACTAAGGGTAGTGCTCAGAGTTCAAAATTCGTTTCACACTTCCAAAAATGATATTAATGACGACGCAAGATTACTCTTCCAGACTTAAACGAAAGAAAATAGATTAAACAAGCTGAAAGTAAAGAAAGGCCAGATGAAATAAAGGAATAAATTTGTACAGAATACCTGATAAACTTTAAAACCACTTTTAAAATAGTCAGCATATGCAGATTGTGAAAGAAATAATAGCAGCGTGAAATAACATTCAGAGCTCGCTATCAACCTTTTCATGTCCCAATAGTTGGGATTTTAACGACTTAGTAAGCGCCTTTGTGCTAGGTATATAGCTCGGAAAATTAAATACTAAACGGGTTTCAAAAGTATCTTTTCCGCGCTATAGGACACACATTATCATCTGGCTATTGATTCTTTACTTTTAGTTTATCTTTACACATCTTCTTCCTACTTCATTTTCTCGTTAGTATTGCCTTTCTTTCTAACCTTTGGGTTTGTTATTCACTTTCGAAACCAAGCATTCTGCAGTTGAGGTTGCTTCTTCTTTTTGGTATGAATATTCCTCATATTATCACGCGGCAGCGAGGGGTACAGGCTTTCCGAGTTGAGCGCGCTCCCTAAGGTATTCTTCGCGTCGTTTAAAGATTGTAAGGGTATTGTCGTAGTCGATTCTCCTCCTCCAAAAGAAGGAGACGAAAAAGCGTATGATTCGCCTTCAACGCTATCGTAAGGCACATCCTCCAAGGCTTCCGACTCGCTGTGTCCGAGCTTGGATTTAATATCCGAACACATCCATGCGTTCTTCGCCCCCGGTGGAGGCTTTGGATTTGGCTTTTTAGAGGCTCCTCGTCTGGTACTGATGCTATTTAGCAGCGCTGCTGTGCGTTTTTCCTCTTCCTTCTTTTTAGCCTCACGCTCATCCCGCTCCTTCGCGCGAGCTCGCCTCTGAAGCTCTGGGGCCATTTTGATCTTCCATATCTCACATAGAGCGCGCTTTTTCATGAAGTTTGGCATTGTTGCCACCAAAAGTGGAAAGATCGCATTAAATATATCAGTTTGAGGAAAAATAAACTCCGAGATCGTATTATAATACTCAATGGCAAAAATCTTGGAATCCATAAAGTTTCGCGTGAAGTTGCGGAACCGCGCGTAATCAACTGGAGAGGTTAAATTTTTACTAACAAGTTCGTCCAACCGCTGCGCCTGCTCAGCTGGATCGGAAGGAATATGGTTTCGTTGCAAATACGACTCCACGCTTTCTGGCATACTGAAAGCGCAGTCAAAATCACGCCCTTCGACGCCTTTATTCCTCTGCGTAGGGCTGGTACACTCATGGGGGCTGTTGCTACACAGGTGATCGGGTGGCCATACGAGAACCTTCAGCACATTTGGATGGTGAAAATGAAGAGGTAACCCATTTTCTAAGGGTGCGTACACATACGCTTTACCTGCTCCTCCTTTAGAACTACAGGTGTGATTGTGCCATTTATGCTTTCCGCGCGTATTGGATTTCCTTTGGAAGAGATCTACAACTTCCTTGCGAAATATGTGATCAAAAGTGATTTGAATGGCATTCATATTCGACCCTGTTGACAACCCGAACGGATTACTTGAAGCAGCCTGCGGAGCAGTAGCTCTTCCTCCTCTACTAGACACATCATTGCCCTCTGTTAGTGCACCGAAAGTTGCTGGGGTAAACGTCAGTTTACACTTAACATTGTGCATGCGCTTTTTATGGAGCATTAATTCGAAATCATCTGCAAATACACGAAGCATGATATCAAGATTCGCGCAATCAGAGTGCTCGCAGATTTTATGGCACTGTACGAAATGCTGATCAAGTTTTTGGCGATTTTCATAAAAGGTAAAGGTAAACTGTCCACGATTGCAAACATCGCAGGTGTAGTGGTGCTCCTGCATATGTTTCAGCAACGCCTCGCCGTCATAGAGCCGAACTTCACGGCGTAAACGAGAGCAAAAACGGCAGGGCGAATGTCCAATAAAAGACGGACTATCCGACTGGCAAATCCCTTCTAAATGCTGCTGTAACGCCACCTCGCCGTAAACCATTTGTTCACATAAAAAAACAGGCCGACTCTTTAAGCAAATATCACAGTACGACATCCCATGCTCCCTCGCCAGGTGATCCTTAAGGCTGCCAAACTCGATAAAAGGATCCTGTTCGCCGTCCATCCAGCACCCCTCGATGGGACAGAGGTTTTGATAGAGCTTCTCCATCTCGTTCGCGAGCTCTTGGCCGTCAATAAGGCAGTTAAGCCGTTTATTAGGCATGCTTAATGCACTAAGGGCGGCAATCTCCTCCGCGGTATAGTGATCCTCATCCTTGCTGATCGTCCGAGTAAGGATTACTTCGCTACTTCGGACCCGGCAGACCGGGCAGCCGCCCTCCCCGAGTGTGTGGATTCGCAGCCCGCAGGCGTAGCAGGCATAGTGTCCACAGCTGAATACGCACACCACCCGACAGGGTCCCACACAGATGAGACATTCCAGCGCGCCCCTCGTGTCATCCCTCGTGGTAGGACTGGGGCTCGTGCAGGGATGGTCCTGATGCTGAAATCTAGTCTGGAGCATTAAGACGATGTCAGAGATGTCACAGAACTCAGAGATATAACTGATGTCAGAGATGTCACAAATGGCAATAAGGTGTCGCCTTCAAGAAGAATGATACGAAGAAAAGCAATTACCAAATGAAGCGGGTTAAATTAAAAAAAGAGAGTTATGAAATCAAAAGGGAAGGTAGGGTTGGGAAGTTATAAACAAATCGTCGGCTACCAATTCCGCTTTTGAGGGTAATTTGGGGGATATTATTAGTTATTTATCTGCTCCAGTGTATCTCCTAGATATACTGAAAACGTGAAAGAGAAAAGATGGTAGAAGATTAAAATCCTAATTCTCAAAAATAAAATCAAACTTCAAGCCTTAAACCAAACAATACGTCAATGAAACGGAGGTCTAATCCCCATGTATATATACCTGAGTATATGTAAAATATGACTTAAGACTAGTATTGGCTACTGTGTTATTAAGAAGTGGATTATTGAAATAGTTGAAACGAAAAAGAAGTAAAATAAAATATGAAAAAAAAGATGCATGGAATACCATAATAAATATGATTTCATTATAAACGTAGTAATTTTTAATCATTTCAAGTATACATAAATATATATATAATGTATGAATATATTTTTGAAAAAAAGATGTTAAACTCACATTCAATAGGTTATATCATAATACCATTAAAAAGGCAATGTCTAGGATTAATAAATTCGCGTAGGAAATTCTGTTCATAATGCCCAGATAAAGTGCTGAAACCAAACTATCGATATCAATAATAAATATCCAAAAGCAGCAATGAGAAGCTGAAGTAACTCTGAGCAGCGCTAAATGTCATCCTTGGAGGGTAAAATGTCCATCTCGGCCTTTAGAGGGCATAAACGGGAAGCCCAGTCAAAACAAAGTAGTAGCTGAATAAATAAACGCTTCGTGATAAAAAAATATGGTAAGAGGAAAAAGGCATATGCATTTGAATCCTCACATACTACCTTATTAGGTAAAATTCAACCCCGAATAAATATGCTTTAAATGTATGCTATTATATATCTTTTTCAGCTTGTTGGCGAATCAGAAGCTTACTAAAGGATCATAACATGATTTTTTTCTAATGTGAAATGAAAAGTCTGTCCAACAATTTGTTAGAAATTTCAAAAAGAAGTGGTGTGAAGAGGTGTTATATGGGTGTATGCATTAAATATATACCGCATGGCAAACACCCTAAGAAGGTGGAAACTGGTAAAAATTCAACCCAAAGTTTTAGTAAATTAGTTGTAGTTGTTTTACTTATTCTCCGATGATATTATCATAGCGTCAATAGCAATAAAAAAGAGAGAATAGCGTTAATAACACATCAATTGTTGTATTTAATCGCAGACCTAGCCAGTCATTATCTATTGAATACTTCATTTTAAGGAAAGAGAAAAGAAAGACCCACACCCCAGCCTCTTATCTCCTCTTACCCTCTTCCTCTTTTCTCTTTCTATTATACGCCGATAGGGAAGATGACACCAACGTTATCACTTCGAAGGAGAATCTTCCCTAGCGTGGTGGTCTCCTTTCGCTTTGTATTTATTTCCACCGCATCTCCCAACACGACGTTCATGAATTCGTCGTATCCAAGTAAATTACCTTCTATTTTTGTTTGTGTATTATGCACAAGCCACACGCACACCCGCTGTTTATCTTTCATAAATTGATAAACCAAATTAGCGGGGCTAATCATTTGCTTAGTAATAGATGTACTCATTTTTGTGTGTGTGTGAGTTTAAACTGTATTTAGTATCTTACCTTTAAAAATGATACAAGCTCTACTGGGTTAGGTTTTAGGTCTTAGTAAGATTCACTCAATAGGCAATAAGCAGCCTAAAAAAGAAAAGAGGAAAAGCTTTTAAAGATAAAAAATATAAAATTGAACAATCACAACGATAATATTGTAAGCGCATACTTTAGATTGGCATATGATGAATTCATGGGTAAATATGTATAAAATTATGTACGTATATATTATAAAATAGATGTGCAACTTGTAGACCATGTTCGGCAGTTATTTTACCTGCAGCTCCATTTTCTTTGAAAATATAAAATTCCACAAATTTCATGATATCCTTGTAATAGTAATACATCATTCATTTATGTGCATATTGTTTAAAATTCTGAGAAAAATATAAATATTTGTACCTCTAGATCATATTAATAAATGGTATTTAAATATTTTTTATCTCTTGATTGTAAAGTATTAAAAATAAAAGAATTCATAAGGTAAAAGAAATAAATAAATTATTTTTCGTAATTTGAACATGATATGCATGGAAAATTTGTGTAGAAGGCACTTTTATTTGTATATAAATATAGTTTTTTTCATAAAAGTTTATATGCTCACGAATTCTGCTTCTTATTGCTTTTTGCTTTTGATATGAAGTTGAAGACAAAATACCTAAAAAAATTACTATGATACTTTTCAATACTAAACAAGGAATTAAATGGAAAATTTCATCCAATACTGACAAGGAGGTAAAATACCAAGAAGTAAAAGTTGCCTTCTTCAAAAGAAATGGTACCATGAGAATCAATACCACGGCTGCATTTCATATTACGGCCGTACATGAGTATGAAAGATTGCTTAAAGATGACGTATATAAATCAGACCATCTGGTGATGTGTGTATTTACTCTTAATATTTTCATTATAGCAGCTCACATTCTCAAAATATTGAACAAAATACTTCGTTAAATAAAAATTGTGTTGTGATGAAACAACATCAAAAAACTATAATAAAAAAGTGTGCAATTGGTGTCCATGCCAAAATATCTACACATATCCCTTTATTATTCCAACCATTACCCGGTAAAGGATTTCCTGAGCATAATATATATATATATAAAATGAATCTATATATACATACACCACTATTCACAGCATCGTATTCAAAGAATATAAAAAAAGATAATAATATAAATACTTAAATAGTGAAAAAAAGATCAATAATAATTTTCGAATCAGAAAGTAGGATACGGCAGATATTAATGATCTATGATTGCAGTATGACAGAAATGATAACTGTCTGCTAAGAGCCTTGAAGTAAATCGAAAGGTTGCTACTTACAAGATCTTTCTTTTCTTTATTCCCACCGACTGTTATCATAGTTATTTACAAGAGGGCATGTAAATTTAGTGTCTTCAAAGGGTGAAGTTTTAGAAGAAAAAAAACGATCCATAATGCTAACAATTTATTTACATAAAGTCATCCTACACAAAGAGACCCTAACCCATCCCTCCCCAAGCGCTTACTCGTAAAACGCCAGGTAAACCTCCGAGGCGCACCCCCGCACCGTCCCTTCATCCACCACCGTCACGACGTCATCATCACAGCAAAACCACACCTCCGGGGCCGCCAAATCCCGCACGTAGGCGACGAAGTGCCCGACGTCGAGCGACCCGTAGTGCGTGACGATTCCCACCAGGCGACGCGTCAGCGTCGGCGTCCCGCGCGATCGCGCCCCGAAGGCGTCGAACTGCGCGTTCGCGATGACCGGCGGCCCATCCCTCGCCTCCCCCTCTCCCAGCCCGGTTGGCGAGCCTGTGGAGCTCCGCGGCGGCGGCGG
>HF955201.1:1449344-1460436 GCA_000982615.1 Phytomonas sp. Hart1 | reverse complement strand
GGACGACCCCTCCCCCTCCCATTGGGATAATGAAAAGGACGAACCCCCCCCTTCACGTGGGGATGATAAAAAGGACGACCCCCCCCCCTCGCGCGGGGAGGCCCTGCGTGGGTTCGGCCCCGCCAGGCCCTCCTCCCCCCGCCGGAGCGCCCTCCACACCTCCCGCCCCCCTCCCTTCGCGGGGGATTCCAGCCCACGCCGCACCTCGGCCCTCGCGAACCACCCCAGGCCCCTCCGCCGGCGTTCGAAGTCCCCCCGCAGGCCCCTCCACGGGGGGAAATCCCACGAAACGCGGCCCTCGCCCTCGCCCGCGGGGCCGTCGAGGTCGGGGGGGCGGAGGCCCCCCAGCGGCCCCTCCTCGCGGTTCACCAAATCCACCACCTTCTCGGCCCCCCAACGCGTCGCCCGGCAAAGCGCGTAGGTCAGGGCGAAGGCGGGGATCGAAGAATCGCTCGGGGAATCCGGGGCCCCCCCGAAACATTCTTCCGCGGTTTGGAAGGGCCCCTCGCGGGGGATCGCGCGGAGCTGCCGCTCGCAGAGGGCCGCCAGGATGGCGATCCGCGCGCGGGTGGCGGCCGACGGGGCGATCGGCCAATCAAAGCCCCCCCCCGCCCTCGGGAGGACAACCTCCACCAGCGCGGCGGAGAGCAGCACCACCTGCGAGGAGGCCCAAATCCCGCGCGGCGTGGCCCAATCCGTCTTGAGCGGATCGGCAATTATCACCGAAAGGGGCCCCGGTGGGAGGTCCTCCCTGTCCTCCGCGAAGGCCCAGCGGCAGGCCGCCAGCTCCCTGCAAAGCCAGCGGCCCAAAAAGCCCAACCCGTCCACAAAATTGCAGCCAAAAAAGTAAAATTTAAAGTGAGAGAGGGCGAGAGGAGTCGTAGGTGCAGGATCCATAACGGCTTCGATGTAGCCGGGATGCATCGTCACCTGCCATGGAGGATTCGACGTGGATCGCGGCCTCGATTCAAAGGCCCTCGAGAAGGAATGCCCGCCATCAAGAATAAAGGGGCAGTCGGCTTCGTCTTCTTTCGAATACGGGTCCACCATGTTGGCCGACCGTCGTGGTGGATCCATCAGAATAACCGCGCACAACTCCGAAACCAAACACGACGACGCATTCAGCGTTAAAATAGACGCGGAATTCTTTCCCCGACCTCCTTTTTCTTCTGGTCTGTTCGCCACTGTACCCAAACCCCTGTTATCGCGGTAGGAAAGAGGCCACATCACTTTCGCCTCCTCCGGCGGGAGGACAATAACGGAAAGGGAAGATTCCCTTTTCTTTTCCTCTTCCGCCTTTTCATCCCTTCCAACAACTGCCCCTTCCTCAACTACACACGCCTGAGGACAAACAAGAGGGCAAAACCGAACACCGCGCCGTAAATCACCAAGAAGGAAATTAAACAACGCCCCCTCCTCCGCTTTACCATCATTATGGGTCTTAGTATCCTCACGGATGCGAGCTTTAAATTTCAATAACCACCCCTGGAGCGTCCGGGAGTCCCCGTCAGTTATTGGGTTGGGGTGATTATTCGCCAAACAAGGCGAGGGGATCGGCTTTCCCCCCGTCTGACATCTCCTACGCGGCGGGAGCCGCAGAAGAACCCCTTTCATCGCCTCCGCCTGAATAAACTCCGCGGCGCGGTTTGATGAACAGAGCCCGGCATCTTTCTTTTCTCTTTTTTCCTTCTCGTTTGGGGGCTTGAAGTTCTTATGGATTTGTTTTAGGGGAATGACTTTTCGACTTTTCGACTCGTCGTCCACGTTCTTTAGCGTGGGTGTCGTGAGGCGTAGGACGCGCCTGCCAGAAGGGGATGTTGGGGAAGTGATGCCGCTTGCGGGAGGGGGGGGGAAGGAAATTGAATGAGGAATAGGCAAAGAAAGAGAAGAAATAGAATGCGAAATTTTAGGAGGTGGAAAAGCAGGAAAAAGAGGAAGGGAGGAGGATATTGCCTCTGGATTGCCGTCATTGAGCACGCTCGACGGCGGGGTTTCCTCAAGGTGAAGAACAAAAGCGTCGTCGTCGTCGTTTGGAGTCTCCCTCACGTCGTTTTGAAAGCCTTCAGGCTCTAGTTTAGATTCAACCAAAGTAATACCATTGATGGGATCATGTTTATTAATTTTTTTTATACGTGGAGTCGAAGAAATGCGTTCCGGTGTGGTGAAACGCACACAATCCCGTTCGAGATCTAAATAATGAATAGGACAATCCTCAAAGATCGGTTCCGTTGTGGATGAAAAACCAGACTGCTTATTACACGCCTCCTTAACGGGGCCAGAATTCCCACTATTTGGAGCATTCACCGGCTGAGATGAAGAGTCCGGCAAATCCTCTTTTTGGGCAAAAAAGTCCGGAAAGTGGTATGGCGACGATGACCAAACCAACTGAAGTGAAGTAATCACATGCTGACGAGCGATTAGCACGAGAAACTGCGTGGCTTGATCTATTGTGCGTTTTTCATTGGAAAGACAGGACGATGAGGTCAAGGAAACCTCCTCAATGGGGATGAAAAGAACTCCAGAGGTGCTTCGGAAGTTCACACCTTCCACCTCTACCGATAAGCATGCCTGAGGAATCAGCGGCATTGCTCTAGAATGTTTCAAGGCAAGAACAAAAATTGATCAAAATAATGGCATGATAGTTGATGATTGAACATTAGCAGAAGAAAAGGGTGAAAGAAGAAAAAATGAATGCGTCACGTCAATTTTCCCTTCAGCCCCGAATTCCATAGTATTGTTGGGAAAAAGAGAATAGATACAGCTCAAATGCAAATAGTATTATCATCTTACGGATGCTTAATCGACTTAGCTTCATCTTTACTCGTATTATCTCTTTTTCTTCTCATCTATTGGATACGCGGAAAGATTAATTTTTTAAAAATTGGAAAGATGCAAACGAGATTGCTGCATCCATTGAATTACTAATAGAATTCGCTCTCACCCCCCCCCCCTCTCCAGTAGGAATATAGAAGTAGGAAAAATGCAAAGATTTATTCGTTTATAAGATTATTATGAGTTAGGAGATCCCTTGCTTCAACGCCTTGAAAGAGATGCGAATGCGCTTCATAAACTCCAGAAATTTTTGCGCGCTTTTAGCTGATTCCAACTTTTGTGCTTCCTCTTCTAGTTTATAGTGGCCCTTTCGATCGTCATTTGCCGATTCTGAAATCGCATGCACGTCTAGCGAAGTTCCGGCAGCTACGACATCAAAAAATGCTGGCAGCCACTTATTTGCCATGGCCTCATCAACGAAATACCGCTCAATAAATTTCTTTAAAGACCCTCGAAAATTAGTCGTATCGGTGTTTAAATCGTGAACATGAATCCCATCGCCACCGAAAAACAACTCTGTTAGCCTGTTTGGTGGCAACTGCACTAACATACGGAGGATAAGCACACGCGTGAAAAGGCCGATCGTTTTATTCGTATTCTCAATATCAAGCCCTCGCAGCACGCTTAACGTGAATATCCCGTGCTCCAAAAGGGACGTTATCAAACAGGCAAGATTTAGATATGTCACCACGTTCACAGGCTCGATACGTATGCCCTTAAATCGATCCCACAGCACGAACTGCAATTTTCGCTGACATGAAGTCTTTGAATTGCAAAAACGCTCAAGTATACTTGCATAATAAGGATTATAACGCGTTTCCTGACAACAACACTGAATAAGAGTAGCACAAACGTCGTGAAAGCGGCTGTAGCTCGGATCGCGGTGTATAAGAAGACTAAAACACTCCAAATCATCAGCGGCGGCGACAACAGCTTTGAAGATTTCTCGTTTATGCTCCGTATTAAAGCGCTGCCCCGCAATTGCCTTTTCCTCCTGTCGTAGTTTTCGAATGGTGGCCTGCTTCTGCGCAAACTCATCATCACCTGACGATGCCGCGGAGGAGATGGAGGAGGATGCGCTGCTTAACGAATTCTCCCGCGAATTTTCCTCCTCTTCCTTGCTATTACAATTGGTCCTGGATTTGGCCTTCCTTTCTGGATTACAGGTGCTTTTCTCTGCAGAAGACTGAAACGCCACAGCGGCGGCGTACCACCTCGGTGGCTTATCGGACTGTAGCACTAACTCCCAGCTCACGCCAGTTAACGTACATGAAGTTTGAATAATTCGCCGTTGCGTTCTTTTTGTCAAGGACCCGCTACTACCACTACCTTTATTCTTCGAAGAAGCCTCCCCAAGGATCGCGCAGAGGTCGTCGAGCATCGCCTCAACCGGGGCTTCGGCCTCAGTGAGCGCCCGGCGGCCTTTTTGCAGCTTTCCCGACACGATATCCCCCATCACATCGACAAGAACAGTAAAACGAACCAAACTAAACGGAGTTTTCTCATTATTGAGTTCCTCAATGCTGCGTTTGGCCTCCCGAAGGGCGAGATCAATCTCCTGTGGGACCTCCTTCAGAAGCTTCCCACCGCAAATTCGAAGCACAGCCAGCCCGCACGATGCTACCCCCAGCGCTCTCCGAACGACCAAATCCGCCGCGCTCGTGATGCTCGAGAGATGTTCTTTCAGACGTGCGATTTGGCGAAATAATGCAGTGAGCAAAGAAACCATCAACCGCGCATCCACACCGTACAGAAGATAGAGATAAGCCAACACCATCGCAAGATTACTTGCGGCATGTTCAGTAGCCTCGTCGAGGTGTGTTTGGAGGAAAAAGCATAATCGCTCGATCAGCTCCGCACCGACATGGGAGCCGTGGAAAAGCTGAAGACCACGCAAAAGACCCGCTAAAGGAAGTGCCCCCGTTTGCGTGAGAAGCCCCGTATCCATCAGGCAAAGATGATTGATTTGCTCGAGTAACCCCCCCAGAACGGCCGCTCGGGAAGCCCCGACGATTGTGGAAGTGGTAAACAAATCGGAGATTTCTCTTGCAAGAGCCACAACGTTCCCCATCGTGATTTTGTTGATACAACGACGCGTACGCTGGAGGACCTCCGGCGGCACATTTGACGCCTCCGCACGAAACCCCAAAGGACGCCCAGAAGAAAGTGAATCAGTGTTATTCGTGCTGGACTTATTAGCTTTAACAGCATTAGCACTGGTATGAATGGTATTCTTATGAGAACGACAAGTAGATCGCGGGGTTTGTGGGTTTAGTGGATCCGCCTTGGGGGTTTTCCCTTTGGAGCCCCGACGCCCGCACACGTTCGTTTGGTCCGCACTTTGGGAGTGAGTCGTCTTTTCGGGTTTCGGGATGAGGATTGGGATCTTTTCGGCCGTGTGACTACGCCCTGAAGAGGGCTTCTTCGTAGCCTTCACTGTTGGTTTGATGCTTTGCAGAGAAATCGAATCATGGGATGGCCTCTCCGCAGTCTCCACAGATACCTCCTTGCGAGGTTTTGTGTGAAATGCCTTGTTTGCATTTTTATGAAATTCTTTCTCCTCTTGACGTTCCCGCTTTTCGCCCCGTGAAAGTTGAGTCGCCTTGCGAGCTTCCCGTCGCTTCTCCACCCACTGCTGATGAGCTTCAATACGTGCCTGCTTTTTATTCTCACGCTCTTCTTTACGGCGGGTTTTTCGTTCTTTTTGATATTCAACTTCATCCCTCTGAGGATTGTCGTAGTGATCGAATTTTTTCTTGGCTACCTCACTCCCACCGCGTTGTCTACTTTTGAATTCATTATCGTCTCGGTCAAAACGGTCTCTATACCCGGCGCTATTGTGTTGAAAAAGGACGCCTGTAGAATGAGTCATAGGACTTTTCTTTCCCTCTTAAAATTTTGAGATTTATGCAGTTGTGTTTCGATAAACATAGACAAGAAAATGAAAAAAAAACTGGACAGAGACAATCATAATAAACCTCAGAAAGTTAAAACACAAAAAAAAGTTCATCAGAGAGAAGTTAAACTGTGAGCCATAGACAGTCTTAAGCTCACTAATATAATATTAGAACTATTTAATAATATAATAACTTTTTTTTGCTATCTCACGAGATAATATATTGAATTAAAAAAAATTTATTCGCATCGACGGTGGGCTTATACATTCTTCGTAAGTTCATAAGGGGCGTTCTACTCTCCACTACGAATTCTAGCAACCTATCATTGCGAGGGACAACAATTAGACCTTTTCAGGTAATTTAATATCAGGTGCGGTGGAAATAACAATGCATGCTTTTTTCCTAGCCTAAGGTCGATAACTTTTCAAAGTATATCGGTGATAAATGCATCCAAAACACAATAATATTTATTTAACTAGCATATTCAGATATACCCTTATTGATCATTCTTATATAGAATTTTCGCTTTCTAGAATGATTCTAAATTAAAACAATGACGGAAGTAGTTACATGAATTTTAAAGTTTATGAACCAAGTATGTTTTTTAATTTAAATCAGTCTTCACTCATTATCTAATGCATGGGAAAACATTATAGTTAAGCTATACATGATTTACTCAAATCTTATTACCTGGATAACACAAAGTGTGTGGATTTACTTGGAATGATGCTTATAACACCTTCAGGATCATTATGTCGAAAAATTCACCCATAGTTACAAAGCCAGCACATAATATTGTATTTGATTTTCCAGATATATTTTTTATTCGAACTTCACAGAAGTAACAACAACAACGTGTAATACTACACATGCTTTCTTTAAATGAGTATTTCAAAAAGGTTTATATATCAGTAGTTTCAGACACTTAAATAAGCTTTCGTCTGATTAGCATAGAGAAATATTTGATCCCCTTGTTATGTAACAAAAGGGTAGAAGGAAGAAAAAAATCACAATTCAGTTCATATTCTTATAAGTTAACCTTTAAATAAATATAGCGATTCATTATTTAGCACATTTATCCGCATTGATTCAAACACCTTTCGCCTTAGTATGAATTCACATCGTTTATCTTCTCCCCGCATTTGACTACAACAATAACATCTGCATGGGAGGTTGATTCACCATGAGTTATGAGAAAAGAGCTTTTCTTTGATTTCTCTTCTTCATACACCCTCAGACATCCATAAGCATTCCCTGTAATTGCTTTCCTCTGTGAAAGATCGCTTGTGTTGAACTACCGTTTATACACACTCACATATAAGTGCTTAAAAAAGAAAAACTAAAATTGAAAATCGGTGTTTCTTTGTATCGGCTGATCAAACCTCATATCTGACATCGGCACCCCATCCCCATTTGTTTCATCCACAACTGAGAAGAAGCTCTCCAAAATATTAAAAACGAGGTTGTAGACATCCTTGTTCGTATGCTTCTGAAGATCCTCTAAATGGTCGATTCCACCGCAATCGATAATTTGTTTCACCACCATATTCTCCTTATGAAAACCAGATGCCCGTTCATCCTCACCCATCTGCAAAAAGCTCTGCAGGGCCTCCAGGATGACAATGACAATTTGCGAGTCGTACGCGCGGAGGGCCTCACAGAGCGGCGGAATCACGCCGATCTGCACCAAATACCGAATATGCTCCACAGTTCCGCAGTAGGTCACGTTGGCTACGCACCACGCAGCCTCCTTTCGCACATCCAACTCCATCGCCTGCAAACAGTTCAACAACGGATAAAAGATATTCGCCGAAACGAGCGCCTCAATCTGGTGCGTAGGGCCGGAGGCGATGTTTGAGATCGTCCAGCAGGTCTCCTTCCGAATCGCTCGTTTCGGGTTCGAAAGCAGCTCGGCAATCGACGGCAGGGCTCCCGCGTTGATAATCATCTGGGTCTGCTCATCCGTCCCTGCGGCGATGTTACCGATTGTGCGGATTGCCGGTGTCTTGAGGTTATTGGAGGGCGACCGCAGAAGCTCGACTATTCGCGGGAGCACCCCAGCCTCAAGTACTGGTTGTACACGCTCTGCTTGTCCATCGCTGATATAAGATACCCCCCACGCGGCATCCATCACAAGTTGATCGTCCTGATGATTTAACAAATTAGCAAAGGCGGGGAGTGCAATGGCCACCTTCTCAAGATCGGGAGCGGGCTTACAGCGGCAGAGGTTCGACGCGGCCCAGGTTACGTTCCGCAGGACATTCAGCGGCTGCGAAGGGTCCAGTAAAAGCCGCAGCAGTGCCGGCATCGCGCCGTTGGCGAGGGCCACATCCCGGCACGAGGCCCCTTCCCCAGCAAGGTTTCCAATCGCCCATGCCGACTGATCACGGCAATCTGCATCCTGAGAGCCCAGCAGATTCACGAACTTCGGCACCGCATTGCAGTGGATCAACATCATCGTGTTCTCGGAGGTTCCCGCAGCAATGTTAGTAAGTGCCCATGCGGCCTCGAACTGCAGCTTCGGGAAGTCGTTGTGGTCGAGCAGCTCCACAAGCTTCGGCACCACACCCGTGCTGATCACCGCCTCGTACGGAGGGTCACGCTCCACCGAGAGGATCTTTCGAATCATCAGGGTCCCATGGAAGACCTGCTCCGGAGTTGTCCCTGCCACCACGAGCTGGACAAATTGTGGGAGCAAATTAAGCGGGATCATCGCGGGTTTCGTCTCCGCATTAAACATCCAAACCAATTCGTTCGGGTCCGCCCCTGCCGCGAGCGCAGAAGTCACCCTCGAGGCGTTTCCGCTGATCTCCGGTTGAAGGGAAATGTTCTCGTCCTCGTGGTCGGCGCGGAGGTGCTTTAAGACCTCGCCGTGAGCCTTATGGCGGAGGGTCATCAGCTGTCGCTGACGGCGCTCCGCACCGGCGCGGGAGTTGAGCGACTGCTTTGCCCCCCGTTTCTCCTTATCCCCACTCTCTTGACCGCTAAACATGCTTCCCTTTTATAAGTTCTGGGGTTAACCGTTTCACGTTCTGTCTATGTAGTGTGACGCACAAATACGTTTAGATGTAACAGAAAAATGAAGGTCGTTTGAGGGTAAGCGAACCGGTGCGATTGCTACTGGGGGGTTGGTTTACGTCTGTACGGAACGATCGCCACGTTCGATATGGAAAGTGTGACTTGCGTGAAACAACAACTCGTGCAACAAAACACACACACACACCTGAAGTGCACACGAGTTGTTTAATAGAACTTCCGAAAGGATAATGATATTATGGAAGAATAAAATGCTAGAGTGCAACGGTTACACTGTGGTTCTTTTTCTAACTTCCCTATTGTGATTACAACCAGTACAAACCTGTATTGTGTTAAAATTAAGCTTGAAAGAGCAGTAGTGAATTTATACTATCTATGGATTGGATAATAAATAAAGTCAAGGAGTAATAGAGTGGTGGGAAGGGAATCGTGCAAGTAAAAAAGGATAAGCAAGTGCATGGGATTAGCTACGAAAATTGAAAACTAGAACTGACTAGTCGAATTGGATCATTCAGTTGGTGATTTTTGTTTTTACCCTGTGGGAAGGGTAGGTTACAAAAGGAATAAAATAGCGGGCCCCATCACACGAAGACACCGCACCACACCACATACGCAAAGAACAGGAATCCCCTCGTGAGATGCCTCGAATGGAGAAAGGGCAAGCATCATTATCCACCGTCAGTAAATTTAGAATTCACACGCCTGTTTTTCATCAGAGTTAAAGGGTTCATTTAGACTACGATTGGGTAATTCTCATGACAACCAATGGGTTCAAGAATTAAAGCTCATCGAAGTGTGTCGTCATGTGAAAAGGGCGGTGATATTTAGTGCACACTCAGAGCAAGTAGCTCAAATTATTAAACAATACGAAGGGAAAGAAAGAAAGGGAAAGGTAACGGAGTGATTCGAAAACAATGATGAAAAAGTCACATACACACCATACGCAAACGCAAAAGTGCGGTATATCGCAACCTTGCACGCTGAACCCATACCATACTTGGGCTGCCTTCTCTTGCGCAGTCAGTGAACCCTCCACTCCTTAATTTTGAAAGATAGGGCTGTTTGGAAGCGCGTGATCGATTTATAGGGGCTACGGTTTTCACCTTGTTTCCATCCACATTGATGAAATGCACATTGCGTCAGCGTCCCTTTGCTTTTCTAGGATAAACATACAGAGGATACACATATCGGGGCGTTATTGGGAAAATAAACAATCCTGTGTATTGCCTTGGACATAAAATACAGTATATTACCGATTCAGGTGCCGAGAAGGTAACAAAGAGTTTCAACACCCCTCTTTGTGCCCCAGACACAGATTACAGGAAGTTTATCAAGAAACATCCTCCGATACCCAGGGAGTTGGAAATGTTCGGAGCTAATATATTTAAGTGCTTAAAAGACTAGCTTTAATGATACGGGTACGAACAAAATAAAGACCACATCTCTGTTCCTGAGGTAAAATAGGAAAACTATCCACAAACTACTCGTTGCAAAGCCGTAACTATACATTGGACGTACAGAGGGCCCCTGCGAGGTTTATGCGGAGTCCTTCCCACATTCTCCTTGTTTTGGCTACCAATCTATAGCCAAACATTGTAGTTCGGCAGTTAGTATGCTACTCAATCCCATGCAATAGGTACGGCAACCACCACCATAAGAATGACAGGTACAGGAATCAAATCAGAAAAAAAAAGTCATCATGAGTAATTCAGTAATGAATCCTTTCCTTTCACAACTCTTCAAAGAATATTCAAGGATTGTGTTGTTGTTGCTACACATGTTCTCTGCGTACATGTAAAGAAACGAGCATTAAAAAGCATAGTAAGAGAGAGACTTCATCATAAGGGGGTGTATAAAATAAAGGAGACAAGCCCAGAAAAGGGAAAGAATGAATGAGCGATAGAAAAAGGAAAAAGCATTTCAAGGACCGGCTTCCGAAAATGGATTTATCGACACCCAATGACAAGACATGGGTACCGATGATTTTTCTATCCATTAGAACGACACTTAGCGTAGGTTAGTCATGGATGCAAACGTGAACATCTATCAGCGTACAATGCCTGAATCAAAACGAAAAAGGATTGTACCCTAGCATAGAAGTATTAGCATTGGAATTGTTAAAGACAATAAACGAGAAGAATATAATTAAAATTGTAATAATTGAGTACACTCACCCTGGGTCAGAAAAGTTGTCTGCCGTGCGACATTCGCATATACAAGAGTGAAACCAACAACAAAGCTGAACGATTATCCGAAAGACCCATTGTCTACCCATAACTAAAAATGATTAGAAGGACAGCGGAAAATCAAACGCAAAAGGCTGTATA
>HF955201.1:1405891-1420794 GCA_000982615.1 Phytomonas sp. Hart1 | reverse complement strand
GGTGGTTCGACGGGTGGCGGCGGCCGTCGCGCAGGGTGTAGCGGACCGCGTGGCGGGGATAACGGCCGCGGCTGCCGTGGGTGGGGCGGGTGTGGACGGCGCCGGCGCGCTTGGTGCGGCCCCGCAGGAAGTCCCGCGGGCCCCATCGCCCCAGCCGGAGAAGACTGCAACGGAGCATGCTTCCCGGGAAAGAGGAAAGGAAAGGAAAGGGGGAAATAGGGAACGAAGGGAAGAAAAACGACAGGGTCGCGTCGCGCCCATCACATCATCGCAGACAAGGGTGAACGGAATCACAAAAGGACCATTTGCTACAAAATGAGAAGTTCGGCATAGAAATTATCAGCGGGATAAGAAAGTATGAATTTAGCAAAAAAAAAAACAAGCATCTTTAATGCCAACTGAAAAAAAAATCGGATCCTTATTACAAGCAAAATTTCACATAAGGGTTTATACATCCACTTGGTACATACTTATGATATTGAGTCATTGTCTGAACAAAATATTTACCCTGGACAAATGTATAAAATAAAATGAACAACTAAAAAAAACCACTCAGACAAGTTGATTTAAAAAATCTACTCTTCTAAAGGTCAAATCCCTCACGCAAATAGAATCAATTTTAGAAGGGGCAAAGTATTGAAAAAGGCATTCACCCCTAAAGCATGTGCACTTGCGAAGGTATATTAGTGTAATTATAAAACGTTGCACCAGGGAAGGATCCCTGCGAAGTCATCTCTAACAACTGTTGCTGTAAGGCACAAGGTCCACATAAATAGGTAGACAAGCAATCTTTGAGAACATTACCCTTGATACCATAGCGTTGACGGATATTTCTTCTGAGTGAAAATTGAAAAAAAAACGAGAAGCATGAGATTGTCGCGTAATCTAGAAAGGCAGTTAAAACACACATAGGGATATCAATCTGAGGTGTCAAGTTGTAAAGCATATTGTGTTGCCTTGAGAGTTGACAATAAAAGCAAAAGTTCGCCTCCAAACACGAGTTAGCTTCCCAACAGCAGGTAAATAAGTTGTAATGCCATGGTCGAAGCCCGTCCCTTTCGGGGATGATGAGTACCTCAGTTGCAGATGTATCGTGATGATTTAAATCATCAGGGTAATTAAGTTTATCGGGTTTTCTGATAGTCATAATTTGACAGCGGAAATTGTATAAAGAATTAAAGTTTCGTTATCTACTCAAAAAAAAAGCAAAGAAAGCAAAAGAAAATATTTGAAACTATCGATTAAAATAACCTTAATATTTGCTAGATCAATATTTCACTTCCACCGATAAGAAAAAGGAGAAAGCAATAATTTCATGGTGGAACTTCAACTACAGAGTAATTATTACATTTTTGACAAAAAAAAAGGAGTAGTAAACAGAATTCAAAGAAAAGGTACTGATTTAAAGTAATGATAATAAATAAAAATAATACCCATTCCTTAAGTTCAGTTTTGTATTCATCATTATATACATATACATATATATATCTACATAGATATATCGATATATGAATGTATATGTATATGTACAATATATAGACTGCAGTATCCTTGGAATTCACACTCCAACCTTTTCTGATTGCTTACTGGGGAACATTATCGCTCCCCTTTTTTGCTGCTTTTAACCACTCCATAATCTTACTTTGCAGCTCGTTTCTTGCTTTTACAACGTCCGGCCTTGAATTAAAGGTTTCAACCATCGGCTCATCCAAATACTCCTTTGTAAAGGGGTGCTTGTTTTCTGACAAAAGGTGATGATGGATGGTCTCCTTGTTGACATATAACAAATCCTGCAAATCCTTCACATCCGACGGGAGCGCGACGGGGTTGAGAAGCGGTGTGGAGAGGAGCGCATCGAGAGCGAAGTCCGGGGCCTCGTCCCAGAGCGCCTCCTCATCGATCGCCCCCTTCGCGCAGGACTCGAGCGCGCTGGCCATCTCCCCCAGCTTCCAGCTCAGCTCCTCCGAGACGAGGTCGCGTTGGAGGATGGTCTGGATGGCCCCCTGAAGGTCCGCCAGGGGGATCCCACAGTGGCAGAGGCAGCTCAGGAAGCTCCGGCTGCGGCGGAAGTGCGTCAGGCAGTCCACGAGCCGGCTTAGGATCTCGTGGGGCCGGAACTGGTAGGCCTCGGCGTGGCGGATTTTGAGGTTTCGGCTGTTGGGGCCGGCAAAAACGACGAGGCTGCGGGCGAGCATCTGGCTGATCTGCTGCGCCACGAGGTTCTGGCTCACCCCGCGAGGGAACTGCAGGGCGAGCTGGATGAACATGTCGATGGAGGCGATAAACAGCATGATGTGCGACCGAAGCCCGATGCCAATCTGGGAGTAGGTCATCCCGGTCTCCGAGGTGGGCTCGAGCTCGCCGGAGTCGGGGACGGCGGGGTCGGAGTGAACCCCGGCGACGCCGTGCGACGCCCCTGCGGACTCGTCGGACGGCTCGGTCGAGCTCTTCAGCATCGCGTTCATCTGGGTCAGGCTTTGGATGAGTTGGTCGACCGACTCATTGACCTCAGCTACGGCCATGTGCGAAAATCGCTCCAGGATCGCCCCCTCACGCTGGAACTCGTCGTACAGGGGTTGGCAAAGGCTATCGGACCCCAGGAACATCTTCAGACAATAAGACAGCTCATACCGAACCTGAACCTTTTCGTAGGTCAATTTCTCCACCGCGATATAGCAATTCATGCAGGCGCGCATGATGTGCTCGTGGAACCACGGGTGCCCCTCTACCACAGACCGCGTCTCCGGATTCTCAAACAATTTTATCAAAAAGGAAGGAAAAAGTGCATGCGTGTGTGGTTTAGGGAAGTAAAGAGTATTCCCCATCAGCATTAGCATGAGTGAGATCATATTGTCCACATTCAAACTGCACAACGGTATCATTTTGGTGGCGCGAAAAACACAGTCCACAAGCTGCTGTGGTAGGTACTTCCACTCTACAGGGGGGGTCGCGGGAAGATGACCATCACTATCCGCGCCCATGATGAACAGCAGCCACCCTGCAAGGCCGTTGACGTAGCGAAGCTGGCTTTCCCCCAACTTTGGAGACCCAAGAAGGCCCTCGTAGAGGCACTTTTCCAGAATCAAGGCGGTGCGCTCATGAGGGGAAACTTGTGGATGTCCGGCATTACGCTCATCGAGATCGTGTTCATCGGTAAAAACTGCTGAGCACAGGGTGAGAATACGAGAGGCGGAGAAAAAAAGATGTATAAAGGTTTTGTAAGTCCCTTCACCGTTGGAAACTGACGGAAGCGGATTTGTGTGCTCATCGAAGTGTGCTACTCGCTCGGATTCCACGCCAAAGCTGACCACTTCGTGAACCGCTAAATCCTCCAGCAGATAGGATGCCGGGATCATGCTGAACGGTGTCCTTGACTCCCTTTCTTTGTCCCCGAAGATGGGAAGTGCCACCTCGATCAGAGCTGCCTGCATTTGAACCATAAAAGAACGAGAGGAAAGGGGGTCATTCTGGTGCGCGATTTTTTGATAATTCTCGTTAAGCTTAAGAGCACGATTAAAATATTTAAACGTCGCATCACGTGTATCTTTAATTCGAAAGAGCGTTTGAACCAAGCGACTATTCCATTGTGCGAGCGTCTCCATGATCTGCTGAATTTCATAAATATGTTGAGGGTGTTTTTCTTTCTCCTGTGGATTAAATAGCTTTATAAGATGTTGCCACATATACATGTTGAGTTGAGAAACCAAAATACCATGCCCTCTCGAAACTGGACCAATGCCCAACAATGCACCCAGCACTGTCGATTGCTCCAGTTCAAACCCTGAACGAATAAACATGTTGTCAAAGAACATGCTCCGCACCACGATCTCCCGCGTCTTTCTGCACTTGATGAGGGAATAAATCACCTGATGAATAGCTTCGATAACCAAGGTAGAATCCCATGTAATATGCAGGGCGATGTCTAAAATATAACGCAGTACCTGATTCACGATAAATTTGCTATCATAGCACTCCGGTGGGGCGCGCGACGCGATATTTTTGAAAAGTGCATCCAAGGCCACCGTCGAACACGCCTTAGACGCTAAATACGGAATTAATTTAGTCCCTGAAGAATATCCCGGGGTATTCGCCATCAGCATTTTGTAGGCCGCATCGCAGGAGTCTCTCACCTGGACAATATCATCGATACAACAGGAGATTTGAATGTCGAGCATCTTTTCCGCGAAGGCGTTATGGCATTCCTCCTTGTTGAGAATCGGGTCCGTCATGCGAACGGGAAGCTGCGTGAGGGCGATATCGATACTTCGCTGAACTTGGTCCAGATCGCCGCCTCGGACGGTCGTGATCGTCTCCTCGCCAAGGCAAACCACAAAAGTCGGCATCGCCGTGACATTAAAATGCGCGGCGCAGTCCCGATTGCGGTCCACATCACACATACAAAAAACCACCTTATCGGGGTCGTTGTACTGCTTCATTCTGTGATATTCCGGCTTGATTTGACGGCATGGGCCACACCAAGTGGCGTAGAAGTAAATCACAGACACCTTTGCATTATTGCTGAACACACTTTGAAGGTGGCCAAACCCGGAAATCTCAATCATCTTTATTCCACCCTCCGCTGGGTAATACTTTGGATCGTTGTATCGATGATAAAATAATGAAAAAAAGAGATTTTCTAAGGGAGATAAAAGTTATATACAAATAACAGTAACCAGAAAAGTATAGAGAGTTGCAAGGTAAACCGATAAACCAAATGATCATATATACAGGTGGTATCACAAGCGCGCATATCATAAATACGACCGCAGTAATTATACAAAAATCGATATTAGGAAGAGATTCAACAAAAAGGGGAGAAGTGGGACAGAAATGCTCACACGTGAAATTACTCCAACCGGAGAAGATTCACAGAAATCGGATAATCGGGAAAAAAAAGCAGCACAGCGTAAGAAGGCTAATAAGTTTATTACTTAAAGGTGAATTCTGTACATTTCTGACTGCATTTCGGATGCAAAAGAAGGCTGTTTCAGTATAAGTTGGAACATTACATTATTCACCTTCATCTGACCCCTGAAGCAACAAATGGAGGACGGTAAAACCCTCATCCAAAGAAATAAGGTTGAATAACCAATGAGTAGTCCCTTGAATTCTACTACAAAAGACAAAAAAAATACCCCAAATCTGTTCATAACTCACCAAGCATTATTTACTATGTAATTTACATTTTTTGTAATTTATTAATTTACTTTATCACCCTCTACGCGGATGCTCAAAAATTGGGATAGTTTTTATGGTGGGAGTGTTTCATTTGGATTTTTGCGTCATGGTAGAAATTCAAGCGTGTATAAATTAGATTACAAGTCCATAAAAAAGAAAAGAGGGGAAAGTAAAAAAAACTACAATCTCGGCACGAATGTGGAATTTTGTATATGCAGATAAATTGGGGTAACAATTACCCTTTAGTTACTCAAGGTCCTTCCCAACCGCATATGTACCCATCGCTAAATTCAACCAAGATACACCACCAAAGAAGATGATTCACTCAAAAGAATGCTAGAGATCACAATAACAGTTCGTCGTAATACCTCAATATCTTTTCAGAGTATTTGTTCTTGAGATTCCATTAAGGTAGCCATAATAGTATTCAATATTCAGCGTTAAACAGCTTGAAAAAGGGGCTACCAAAGTTTTAAGGGCCCTTCTTCCCAAGAACACTGCAGATTCCCTTAGTTGGGCGAACGTTTTCACAAAAATCTCCCGCTTTAGAAACTAGTTTAAGCATTAACAAATCTAGTAAGTTTTAGAAAATGTATAACTTGTATAAGCTCTGCACTGGCAAAGATAGAAAACTAACTTAAGAAATACAACATTGATTTAAATAATAAAACTGCATACCTATAAACATATTCTTAGCTGAAACTACCCAGGAATTGAAACAAATAAAGAAAAGTTATTTCAGATAAAAGTGTCAAGAAATCATCCCCCTTTCTGATAAGAAAATAAAAAAGAATAGCAGATCAATCCCCATCTTTCAATCGCAGTTCGAATTGCGCTCATAATGGCACCCCAACATATGATAACATCACAGATGCTAAGTAGATGGAAAAAAACAAAATGTCTCTACCTCCCTTACCACTGTTTACTAAAGCGTCCTACACTACACCATTCTTTTTGATATCACAATAATACCTTTAACGCTTTCCAATCTTGCGCACACCTCATTTTAGATCTTGATTTTTAACTGTAATTGGAATGTTTAAGTTTAAATTAAAAAAGGGATATAAAAAAAAGTGGCCTAATACACAGGAAAAAATATCAGGGATAATATTCAAACCCTCTCCCTCCCTCCCCTTCCCCCCTTCTTGTTAAAATGTATGGTCAAAAAATATATATCAATATTCTGATATTTTTGAACAGATGAACTGATAAGAGCCACACATCTTATCAGTGTAAATGAGATCAAAGGCAACCAAGGAAGATCAACTAAAAAAAATAAACGAAGAAGAATCTCAAAACGCGCGCGTATGTAGAGTCCACATCAAAAATCTTTAATATGGTAAGGAAAATAACCATTATTGCAGAAAAATATAGTTTAGAATTTGTGAAATGGCTAATTTTCCTTTCTTGCTGTTTGAGCACCCTGTTAGTTATTATACACATATTACTCATGATTAAAAAAAAAAATCGTACTTTCCACCACTCTGCATAGCCCTTCGCGTATATACAATAAATAAAAATACATCTAAGAAAAAAAAAAGAAGTGCATACAAAATAAACGGCACCACCGTCGCCAATCTTCCCTCGATCCACCTCTCAGAGCCGAAAGTCCGGGTCGAAGGTCATGGCGTGGAACCGCACCCCGACGTCGTCGATAATTTCGATACTTTCATCATCGGTGTCGATTGAAGAACTTCGATGAAAGTCCTCGCTGGATCGCTGCGAAGACGAAGTCTGCTTAACGGCTGAAAGACTGTCAACGATCTCGCCGTTTTGGATGTGATCGGGGGTGAATGGATTGACCACCTGCCCAACATCGGTGTTGGGGGATGACCTGGAGCTGCTTGAGGTGTGGGGGCCCTCAAACTCAACGTTGGGGTGGGAAATCATTCCATCGGCATCGCCCTTCACGTTTTCGTCTGCTTTGCTGGTTAAATCGATGCATTGGAGGTAGTGTTCAAAGGGATTAGCCTCCGAAGAAACATTATAAACGTAGTCAACATACTGCTGATCATTATACGGTACCTCGTGGTAGAAGGATTCGAGCGACGGCGACAAGTCAGAATTTGAAATCTTCGGGGCCGAGGCTTGATCAGAATTGACCTCGACGTGGTTCATGGTAAACAGATTCGGCTTAAAAGTCTGAATTTGGTGGTTCACAACGGACCAGTCGAAATCACAAAACAAGGCATGGCTTTTAAGGGCATCGAGATCAAACTCGTGGGTCTCAGGATTCACCCCCAATCGTTGATAAGGGTCGATATCGACCAAGCGTAGAATAAAATCCTTAACGCGCGCAAACGCAGAGGATGGGGCGTCGTCCAGTCCTTGGCTGGCCTCCTCACCGCTTTCCGCAAAATCGATAATTGGGAATGGCACCGAGGCCTGATCATTTACGCCACCGGCGATGCCTTTGATGACCTTTTTCATCACCTCAAAGGAGGTCTTCCCGGCGAACATGTGGACCCCGTACAGCATCTCATACACAATCGTCCCCAGGGCCCACAAGTCGCTGCTAAAACTCCATTTGCACTCGGAGACCATCTCCGGCGAGACATACTGCGCGGTCCCGCAAAAGCTGGCGGTGCACTTGCGCATTTCCTGAATTTCCGAGACCCGAATGGAGCGCCTGGGGAGTTTCGCCCCGACCCCCGCGAGGTCATTCGGCTTATCTGTCGAGGAATTGACGCTCGTGCGCCTCTCCGGCAGAGCGACGCCGTGGTTGGTGTGCGGTTTCGCGTAATTCCCCTTCAAGTCGACGGTATCAAAGTCGATCAAACAGGCCCGCCATTTGCTGTCGAAGACCACATTCTCGGGCTTCAGATCCCGCAGCACCAACCCATTCCCGAAGACGTGCGAGAGCCCAAGGATGAGCTGGGCTGTGATGAGCTGGAGATCTGGAAAATCAAGGCACCGCAGCGTCCGACTCGAGGCGGGAATCACTCCCCAACCCCCCCTGTCCGACGCGGCGGAGGGGGTAGAATCGGTGGAATCGCGGCGTTCGGCCCCCCCGTCCGGGGCTTCGAGGTTTCTTTGGGCGTTGGTATAATCCCTCACGCGCTTTGTGGCGGTGCGGCGGATGTGCTGGAGGAGGTCGCCATTCGGCAGCAGCTCCATCACGGCGTAAAGCTCATCCTCCGACTGGGCCGTCCCGTACAAACGGCAAATGTAGGGATGGGCGCTGAGCCGTTGAAGGGCCTTTTTCTCGTTAAGGACGCTTTCCACCTTACGGAGTTGAAGAAGCTGAATTTTGGAGTAAATTTTAACCGCCACCGAAAAGCACCACGGCGGGGCGAGGGTGGCGTGGAGGACGTTGGAGATAGTCCCGGTGCCGAGCGGGATGGCACTCGGCAAATTCAGCTGCTCCGGCATGAAATGCATAAAAGTTGACATCGCCTATCAGGAAAGGGGCATTCAAACAAAACGACAACAACAATTTTTGTGGGGGGGGACGGTAGGTGAGATAAACAGGCCTATTCGTCTTTACCCTTCGGGTATTTCGTTTGAGGATCTTGATTGTTAGTGGGAATCCTGTGAAGGCTTCCGAAGAATGGAAATTACGTGTGAGGGCAGCTCTATTACTCAAGGAGCGGCGACAAGGTCGCGAAAGTAGAAAAGGAATCAGCGGTTTTAGGATAGTGGTTGGGGTGTCCGTTCAGACAGCCCACAGGTTCATAAAGTGTTATTAGAAGAACATTCCTTCAAGCCTTTGGATAAGGCTACTTTGGAAGTAAAGGGTTGTTAGTACACCAAAACAAGCAGATTAAATAAAAAGACGATGACCAGTCACGCTTTTCTCGCTACAGTATTTAGAAACACTATTCAAAAAATGGTAAACATAGCACTCTCTTTTATTCATCTGAGAATTGTTCGTTCGCTGTGTATTTTCATCATTGCTTGAGTATTTCACATTCTTTCTTAGGGATCATATATGCGCACCCTGATGTTTAGTTAGCCTGTAAAGGAAAAAGGCTCCAAAGATGTTCGCAACTCTTCTATAAATTCAAAAATATATTGACTATGTGCTTTATTGGCCCCACTGCAGGTTAGAAAAGTAGAGTACTGATACGCGAAGTTAAGAATGTCAGATCGTCTCCGCATCAATAACTCGCACACGGTATCTGGAAGCGGCAGCGTATCCGCAAACTCCTTTATAATGGCAAAGGTTAGCTCACTACAAAGCATGGTCTTTTCACTCATGGTTCCCAACACTGCACTCAACAGCCCCGCAGAAGAAAGATATAATCCGCGTGCGGTGGGGTATTTAGGATTGAAAATAACGTCCTTGATAAAGCGGAGAGCCTCCTGCCGCGCCAGGTAGCACCGGCAACTCAACGCCGAAGATAATAAGTCCTCTAGATGGGGAAAAGAATAGCACAGCAGCTCCGCCGAGAAATCACGCTGGTGGGCAAATCCCACCTGCGATTCTACACTGGACATCGCAAGCTCGAGACTGGGCGTCAGGGTTGGCGTGTGAGGGGGATCGATACTCAGCCCAAGCGGAACCCGGGTTTCGGGGGAGATCTCAGGCTGAAAAACCGCCCGCATGGCCCTCCACGACTCCGCGCAGAGCAAAAAATCAACGCTGACAAGCCCGGGGCGGAGCCGTGGGAGCAGCCTCAGCGCATTTGCGGATGGAACTGCCGACGGTTTAGCGCCCTGGGGATCGCCATTCGAGGGCCCATGGCGAGTTGGGTCGCCTTCCTGAGAAGGCGAAGTCGCGACCATGCGAACCTCACGAAGGCACCACCCCTGCACGATAAGACGTAGGGCCGCGCACTCCATCAAGGTGCAAAAAAGTCGGCCGGGAAAGCAGCCCCCGCCCCTAACGCTTTGCTGGGCGCCCAGGAGCCCTTGAACCGCATGCCATAGTTTGTGGGAGAGGTCGGACTTGTTGGGATGTCGTTTTTTGCGCGATCGATAGCGCGGGCAAGGGTTGGAAATGGAGGAGGAGGAGGAGGAAGTATGCCGGCCATACTCCTCAGGCGCATCCGGGAACGGGCAATGCGTTGTATTCTCAATATCCTTCGTGGGGTCCGGGGTGGTGAAATTTGAATGAAAAATCAAATCCACCACCTCCGCAGCGGTGCCGCTCGACGGTGAAGCAAGAATAAGAGAGAAGAGTAGATTGACGTAATCACAGACATTCCACCATTCCGGGTCGTTGCTCTTCTCCACGACCAATAAAATAAAGTCATAAAACCCATTCAAGTGGCCCCGACACAGCAGCGGACTCTCCACACCCGTCAATATCGAATGATGGCCGCCCGATGAATCCGTATCTTGCGTGTGGACCTCAAGACCCACATCGTCATTTCGAGAGGAGTAGGATCGTTCATAGCGAGAAATGAGTTCCTCGAGAAAGCCCAGGTACATTTTAATAGCGTCCTTCTGATTCATTTGTGAACATGAAGAATAAATGAACAGATTGGGTGTTTAAAGTACTACAAAAAAAAAGAAAGGTAAGGTGGGGGTTCTTTCACTCACAAACCGAATGATTAGGATGAAAAAAATAAGAAAAATAATTAAAAGGGAGGGAAAAGGAATCCAAAATTTAACATAACCCCAGGACAAAGATACGGTAAAAACTCAAACCTAAAGGTCAAAAGGATTCATTAGCAGTCCTAAATGTATTTTGTATCGGGTGTTCCCTCATTCTGGTTGAAAACCTTCCCAAACTTTACTGTGTGCCCACCGTGACATACAGAGAACGGTCTGATGAGGTCAGGTAAGTCTCTAAAAATTTGGCTGGGGTCCTCAAAGAGGGAACGACCCCTTGAATCTTAAAAAACATCCGCTCTGGTTCAGAGTCTTGGTTGGGGAGTCCGTTTTTGTCAGGTACGATGGGAATACCATAAATGGCCCCAGCCCCGAACGACTCCCCGACCGGGTCGCCACCGTTGTCTTCGTAGGTTTCAATAAATCGTCGAGACATCGCGGCCTCCCACAACCCCCAGGGGGTGGTTTGTGGTTCGGGTTCGGGTTCACAAACCATCTCAGGCGGCTCCGAGTTCGTCGTGGGAGAGGACGGGGGGTCGGTGTAAAACACCGCCATCGAACGAAAAAAGACGTCGTTGTTCTCCTCCTCTCCCTCCGCAGAAACCGATGCACCGGTTGACCCGGTGGGGGAAGAGAGAGGAAATGAAAAAAGCCGCCGCCAGCGTAAACATGGCGCACAAAATAACCGCCAGAGGAGCAAACCAAGCGTCAGCGCCTCGTCGTCCGCGTGGAGAAGACAGTCGGGGTCATGGGGCGCCTGGCGCCCCGACCTCCCCGGCTCCGGTGAATGCGAGGAGGCCCGATCTAAGCTTTTAGGGGTGATGCCCTTTTCGTCGGAATTGGAGGAAAGAACCCCCCCCCACCTCGGATCTCGCGCGGCCAGGGGGGCGGCATTCACGGGGTAGTAGTGAAATCGAAGAATCGGCCCCTTTTTCCCACCGCGATAGGCCCAGGGAAAGCCGAGCTGGACGACGTAGGTCAACCGCCGGCCCTGGGAGACGCTCTTCAACATCCCATGGTACTCCATGAGCAGGTAGGACGAGGTGACGGACGAGAAAGTCCGCGGCACTGCTAAAGCGGTATCGCAAAAGTCCGAGCCGGAAGACGCCTCAAAGGGTCGGTAAAGCGCCATACTGACCGCCACCTGTAAAACGGACTCCGGTGCGTTCAGGTAGCGTTTGTAGGACCCGTAAATAGCGGAGTACGCCATTTTGTGTAGCTGTTTGATCTCATTCCGAATGTAGTCATCTAAACGGTCAAAGTTCACCAGAAAAGGGGCACACCGCTCAATGGTTTTGAAGCCAGAGGGCTGATAAATGCGAAACTCAAGCTCCAGCGGCTCTGAGGAGAAAGAAACCCCCAGCGGCTGTCGGTCGCGGGCGCCAGCGGTATCGCCACCCCCATCACCATCCGGTTTACGATGTGTGAGGGCGTGAAGAGAAGTCGAATCGGTGAATCGGACTCGATCGGGCGATCCACCGCGTCGCCGGGTCGCCTGAAGCTCCTGGACAAAATCGCGAACGGCGCCTACCGGATAACCCCACGGCACCACCATGGACTCATAAGAAAACCAGACCTGCGTGGTGTACTGGTTCAGAACCGCCCCATAAGGTGCGAAAAACTCTAATACATCGTGTAGGATCGCGATCAGCAAAGTAGTTCGCGGCAGCACAAACACCAAAGGTAGCGGTCGATGAACTAGACTAAGAATGTCCTGTTCACTCAGATGTACAATAAGAGGAATCCCACCTACATAATCCTTGTAGTCAAGCATATCGATTGCAGTGGTTCACAAAACTATACAAAATGATGACAAACACTAAGGGGGAATAAATCCAAAAGGCTCGGGTTGTGTCTTTTTTACTTGATAACAATACGTTTCTTGATGGATTTTTTTGAGTAAATTATAGTACAAAAGATCAGATCACCAAAGTAAGGAGAAAATTTGAATAATAAGGACAATAAACCACCCAATAGGGTCATCGCTATGGGCAGATATCCTTTTGGGTACGCTTAAAGATTTCTCGTATTTTAAAAGTGGTCAGCCAGATTACCTTTTAATGCCGTTTTGTTCATATATCATTTAGAATGTGGGGTGAAAATAACATCCCAACATCCACATGTGTACACAATAAACATAAGATAAAAGCATTTCATTATTGGTCACATAGTAGAATAAGTGAAAAAAAAGGAAAAAGGTATCTCATTAGCCAACTCAGTGGCATGACTTCAACTTCCAGTGTTATACATAATTTACGGGTTCACATCTTAAATTTAGATTCATTTTTTTTTGTCTGTACCTTTTTACTTTAAGCCAAATAGTATGTATCTTCTTATCTTTCTTGACTTTCACACAAAATGGGAGGAAACAAGAGACAAACACGAGATTCTACGTTCTTTCCCTATTATACGAAGGGGACTTTCTTTTCACAACACTGATATATACACTCATGTCATGAATTTGTGGTAATTAAACCATAAAGTATATCCAATAAAGAAGTACACCCTTGACAAGGACCACATGCGGAATCTATATATGGAAAAGGAGAGAAATCAAGAAGGTGACAAAAAACATCATTAAATAGTTTAAATGAAATTGAATTAGCAAAAATTATGTGAATAGTAGCCTCTCTAAGAACCTAAAAATAATGTATTTCATTGAAATAAGTGATGCCTTCACATGCTGAAGGAACTACGAATAATAGCGGTTATGTAAGTGAAATAATTTTGGAAAGGTACTTTTCCTCTTATTTAATTAGTGTTCAAAAGATTTAGTCATCCCTACTATTGGACAAATAATGCTTTTCATAACGTGTATGTATACTATACAAAAGTTAAGACACAAACTTGTTAATAGAGCTCAGCCATCTTTCATACTCCTGCTGTTCGCTCCAAAAACTGTAAAGGATGACAAACTCGCCCAGCTCCTCATTTACCCCACGTTTGTCCAGGTAGCTAATAAAGCTGTCCACAAGCGCGTCGTCTAACTCACTGAGTTTCGGACCCGGGTATAGCTGATTGCGCTTCATTTCTCCCTCTGCGCTCTCATCTTCGGCTAGTTTTGAATTAGGATAAAACCGGATATTGTCCAAGACCAGCTCCCCCTCTTCAATGCTAAGATCCACCTGCATTGCCTGATTATTGCGAGTGACTTGGACCATAATTTGGTGACTGTTGGAGTCGCCCCCATCCTCCTTAGGGTAATAGTACACCAACAGCTTTTCATCCTCATAGTTTTTGGAAAGCTCAAAGGTGCGCCGGCCGGGAGTGTGCTCGACGCGCCAACCCAGCGGGGGTTTGGGCTCCTCGGGCTTGCCGCTACGGCTTAATTCCTCCTCCATCTCGCGTCGCGTGGCGTCCGACAGGGCCGTATCATGGGTAAAACGCTGTTGGGTCGAGATCCAATTAGAAAATAGGCCCGTCGCCGTGCGAGATTGCACCAAAGCTACCCCAGGGGCACGCGGTGCCGCAAGCGCCTGGCTGGCACACCAAACACTCCGAAATGCCATAAGGCTCAGTGCATTAAACGTACGGCGCATGGTATAGTAAGAAAATATTTAAAAATTATGCTTTTTCGTATAAATAAAAATCAAAAACTTCTCACAATATGATAAGTTTATCAAGATATCGATATAAAAATAAACAGGTTTGTTTGAAACTTGGAATTAGCCGATAAAAATCTCTTATGGTTCAAGAAGTGTGTAGGATTTTTTTTTTTAAAGGAGGGGGGGGAGGGGAGAAAGAGGGAGGAATGTTCTATCATTGTGGAACTTGTTGTGATCAGTCAGTTGTCAAAGTAATAAAGTAAAACCCAGGTGTTTATTCGGCTATAGTGTTTTATAGATTTCTATCGCATCCAGAGTTCCCTGCCCCCATGCGCGAACCCGCACAAAATACATATAACAGGACCCTCTTGTTGCGCCTTTAAAAAGCGAAAAGAGGCTCGATGCAGAGCTCGCACCACTCCCAAGTGTCCCATCACGATTTCCCGCCTTGCGCCGCGATCTTCCTCACGCGCTCCCTCGACCGCACGAGCTGCTCCTCCAATGACGGCAACAACTCGAGCGTATCAAGCCATTGAACGTAGTAAGGATGCTCGCGGCAGTCCCGCTCGAGCGCGCACAAATACCACGGCGGCTTGGGGTGGACCTTCCCCGTCAGGAACGACTGCGTGAAGGAACTTTCGAGCTCGTCGAGGTTGCCCGGCGTCGCGTCGGCCTCGGGGG
>HF955201.1:1358787-1389243 GCA_000982615.1 Phytomonas sp. Hart1 | reverse complement strand
CCCCCCCACGGGCGCGCCCTCGAGCGAGAGAATCGAGGCCAGCGCGCGCTGGAGGGCGGCGCGGCAGGCCTGCCAGAGCCGCACCCGGCGCTGGATTTTGACGGCGCCGTCGTGGTGTTTTTTGGCGTCCAGGCGGGCCTGGCGGCGGCTGTGGGCCTCCGCGAGGACCTGCTCCCGCGTCGGGCGGTGGTCGCTCGCGAGGCGCATTTTGTTCTCCCGGCTCCGGCCATCGAAAAAGAAGGAATTCATCCCCGCAAGGGATCGGAGAAGAACGCCAAGGTGGAAAAATAAATGCGATGCGGCGCGGGGTTGGGTGGTTGGGGCCGGAACAAGAACCGAGCGGGGTGCAAAAAAAATGGCAATATGGAGGGTGAAACTAATGAATAGAGCAACGGAAAAATGACACGTCGGACCGGTTGGGGGTTCGGATCAGGAAGAAGGAAAAAGTCTACAATGGGTAGAAAGACAATAAGGATAACCCGTACGAGAGTATCAATGTCTGGCCGCCAGGACCTATTGATTCGTGGGCTTTTATCGTGCTAATTAAATACTTTTGCTAACCATATATCTCGAAAGGGAAAAATAGAAGGCAATACAGTGAATATGCTTCGTCAAAACATAGCAAAGCCTGTAGCAATAAAAGGCAATAATAATAATAATAAAGGGTTCATTTTATGAACTATGCCTTGGTTTCTTCCTCGAAACGGGAAAAAGGTCAACGAAATGGTCTGAAGTGCAATAACACTATGCAAATAAAGAAAGCAACATATGAAAAATCGCTTCCATTAAAAATAAAGTGAATGCATAAAAGAATAGAGATAAGCAAAACTCAACACTTCTGATCAAAACGGTTCCTTCCGCTTGCGAAATGATTGATCGGTGCGGCAGATCTGGCAAGCACCTCCGCACAGAGAACAAAGAACCGCAAAATTCCCATAAAAGGCGATCCCATCCAGACAGGGGCCTTGCCGATTTTCCGCACAAAACTAGCCAATGCCGGGTTATTATGTGGTCATGTTGACGATAGCGCGTAATGTAGAAGTTTCGTCAGTCAAGCCACCATCGAGTGCGCAGAATGGCGGGATTACATAAAAGGAAACGGTGCATGACGACAGAAATATAGGCTGCAAGGCTGTATCGACAGTCTTGTCATTACTGAATGAACACAATGTAATAAGGGAATGAAAAAAATCTTGGTAGAGAGGAAGAAGTATGGATGTCACGCTGCTTCACACTGCCTCGGTTGCCCAATTGCTTTTCGTTGGAAAAGCAAGTTCTAATCAGGATTAACTAATTGGTAAAACAACCGCTAACTTGATAAAAAAAAATTCTTAGAAAATTTTAGCACGAGTCGTCTCTGTTTTCACCCGATTACATTTTTACTTTAGACTTGTAAGGTAAGTACTGCAAAAAAAATCTAAAGAGTTAACAAAGGTATAAATCACTCCCTAAGCATTAAAAATATATAAAAATATAAATATATTCAGGTAGCTATACGCATAGATTTACCCATTGATATAATTAAAACGTATTAAAATACCTGAAGTAATAAATATTATGGAGTTCGACTGTAATAAATAATTCAAAAAAATTTTAGAGTACGCACTCATAAAATTAATAGTTAAATGCATATATAATGAGAGAGAAAGAAAAATATAGATAAAAATTCTTAACTATTAATCTAATTTCATATCACAACAAAATAATGGTCTCAGAACGTCAGGTCAGGCTTCTCAGGGAAGGTGCATCCACTGTGCTGAATCACCACCCCCGCGGCGTAATTCCCAACTTCACAGCAGCGCTCAATCTCAAATCCCGAGGCGTATGCCGCCAGGAAACCTCCAACAAAACTATCCCCCGCGGCGTTGGTATCGACAATCTTCTGGGAGTCAATCCGCTTTACCGGGACGGATCCCGTTCGGCCCGATTTCATGGCAAATACGGTGAACTTATCGCCCTGGGTGAAGACGGTGAGGCGATCACGATGGTCGTCGTAGGGAAGCTCCACTGCCGCCCGGCGCGCGATCTCCGCGACGTCCTCGGTGTCCCAGCCGTGGAGTTTGGCGAGCGATCGGGCCTCATCCTCATTCCCAAAAAGGACATCCACATAGGGCAGAACCTTTCGCAGCTGATCCGTAAAGCATTGCACGATAAAGAGGGCGGAAAGATTCATCATGAAAACACCATTGACCTCGCGAGAGGCACGGGCGACCTTTAGAACGTAGTTCACATCAATCGTGAGGGTAAAACCGGTCAGGTAGAAGAGTTGGTTTTTTTTCAGGGCCTCGGCGACCGCGGGGCCCTCGATGTGGGCCGGGGAAAGATGACTCGCCGCGCCGAGATTGGCCACGAGGGAGCGCTCCTTGCCGACGATGCAGGCCGCGCAGGTCCCGGTTGGGGCCTCGGTGGTGTACTCGAGGATCATCGTCAACCCCTCCCCCTCGGCTGAGTCCTTCAGAATCCCCCCGTAGCGATCCTTCGCGATGCAGCCGACGTAGGAGACGAAAGTCCCCTTCGGGGCCTGCGCAATCCACTGCGCGACGCGGGCCGTGTTCAGGCCAGAGCCGCCCGGGACGTAAACGACCTTGTCCTTTTTCTCGATTTCGTCGTAGATCCCGAGATGCTCATCTGACATCAACGACGAGGTGTTCTCCACGATCTTGTACCTCTGCAGGAACTCACGATCGACGTTAGCGCAGATGTCCAGCAGTGGGTTGCACTGCACGTAAAGCCGCTGTGTGGGTTTCATGTAGTTAATCAAAGGTAAGAAGACTGGATAAATTGGAGTAAAAAAAAAGCTTCTTGGTGTCGTAATGGATTCAAATAGAGCTGGAGAGAGGGAAAAAAAAAAAGAAATTAATAGATTGCTTCAAATATAATATGATGGGGATGGGCATCATTCGAATAAAAAAAATAAAAAGATATGTGTGGCTTTCCATGGTATCACTTTTAATATCAGTAGAAAACATCATGTATTTTAGTTTGACAATAATCAATAATTGTACCACTAAATATTCGGGTGCCATAGTAGCACCATACATGAAAATCATACGCTAAATGTCACAAAGTAGTAGTGCTTTCAATGGAATAATATTAAAAATAAATGTTTCAAATAAATAAATAGGGTATGTAATTCATTTTGAAACTAAATTGTATAAATAGATCGTGAAAGTCTCAAATCAACTTGTTAAATTCATTATTTGCGTCTATTCGATAGGATTCCATCTTGGGCTTAAATCAACCTATAGAGTTTCCCCGCCCTACGTGTGGATGCCTCCTTCGTTTTTGAGGGAAATTCACCCACTAGAGACGAGACTTGAACTCCTCCAAAGTTCGACGCAAACCCTCGTCGAGCTTCACCTTCGGCTCCCATCCGAGCACCCGCTTGGCCTTGCTGTTGTCCGGCCGCCGCTGCTTGGGATCATCCGAGACCCCGGGAAGGTAGGTAAGTTTCGACTTCGAACCCGGTAGAAGCCCGACGATCTTTTCGCCCATCTCCTTTACCGTGTACTCCTCGGTATTCCCCAAGTTCACCGGGCCAATTTCGCTCGGATGGTGCACCAACCGCCAAAACCCTTCGATTAAATCGTCGATGTACTGAAACGAACGTGTGTAGGCCCCGGTGCCGTAAATCGTGATGTCGTCCCCCCGAAGGGCCTGAATCATAAAATTGGAAACAATCCGGCCATCGTCAAAGCACATGCGGGGTCCATAGGTGTTGAAAATCCGCGCGACCCGAATCTTGGCGCCATAGCGGCGATGAAAATCAAAACAAAGGGACTCCGCGCATCGCTTTCCCTCATCATAGCAGCTGCGAATTCCGGTAAAGTTCACATTCCCCCAATATTCCTCGGGCTGAGGGTGCAGCGTCGGATCGCCGTAAACCTCCGAGGTCGAGGCGATCAATATCGGGCAATCCATCTGGACCGCGAGCGTTAAAAGGTGGTAGGTCCCATTCACGCAGGTGAGGGTGGTGCTGATGGGGTCATGTTGGTAGTGAACCGGGGAGGCCGGGCAGGCGAGGTGGAAAATTAGCGAAAACGCCTTCCCGGGCGGACGTAGCGTGAGGTCAACCGGTAAAGGGTTCTTGATATCGTGATGGATAAAGTGAAAATGGGGGTTGGATGTGTGCGGCCGGAAGTTGGCCTCGCACCCACTGCATAGGTTGTCCAGGATGGTCACATCGTAGCCTTCCGCCAGGCAGCGATCCACAAGATGGCTCCCAATAAAACCGGCCCCGCCGGTTATCAAGACATACTTTGGAAGCTCCGTCATCGAGTGTAGGGGCACCAATAAAAATAGAAGCTTTGTCTGAAATATAACACTCGATAATAATTTATAAGAAAAAAAGCTAATAATATTAAATGAATCGGTGTAAAACTAAATTCAATACTAAACTCGCTTGCGGCTTTCTGAATTGGTGAAAAAGGGGGGGGAGGAGAAGGAACTCAGTATGGGGATAGATTGAGAAAAAAACATGAAAAGGTTACTCATCAATGCTTTCAGAATTCGATCATAACAGAAAGAGAAGAAAAGAACGCGTTAACAAGGCTTTCGGCGCTATCATTTTCATTCAATGGCTTAGAACCATTCGTTAAGCTGTGAAATAGGGAAAAAATAAGATTGAATCGCCAAGTGATTCCCCCGCCTTTTCACACTTTCCCGGATGATTGGAGTTCCTCGATCAGACTCTCCAATGGGGCGGAGGATGCGGTGGTGTGGCGAGTGTGGAATTCCTTCACAACCGGCCGCACCGATAGACCGCTCAAATGACCCACCGAAGTCGTCCCCGCGCTCGCATCGGGAGGATCCGAAAGCGTTGAATTGGGAATATTCTGCGTGTTTAGTCGAACAAGGCTGTTAATCGATTCATGGTCCACGTCGTCCTCGAGATCCTCGATACTTTTGGAGGTAAAGCGCCGCAGGAGTTTAGGCCAGTGCCGAAACGCCCGAAGGTCGTTATAGCGAAGTGGTTCGCGGACGCCGTGGATGACCCCGGGCAGCGTTCGCACGCGCAAAACGACATCGGCCGGCTCGCTCACGCAAAACGAGGTCCACCCGAGCCCGCAAATATAAATATCCGCCTTGGGGCGTCGACGGTGGCGATTATAGCACTCAAACAAGTAGTTTCGGCTCTCGGAGAGCCCAAGGGCGCGGCCGGAGCTATTCGTGAGCTGCTCCAACGACCCAGGCGGCTCCAACGCCTTCCCGAGCTGGGCCTCCCAAAACTCGTCCGCCTTGTCGGTATTCACGATGGCGTGGCGGGCCTTATGCGAGGTGTAGACCATAAAGAGCATCCCCCGCACTGGGCCCTTCATCACACTCACCGCCGCGAGTCCGGCCAAAAAAAGCGTATGCCCGGGCAAAATAATGAAGCATTGCGGATTGCGAAACTTCCGAATCAGCGTCCGCCGCATCTGCAGAAGCGTCAGCGGGGAGCGTTGATGCCAGTGCGGTACTAAACCGGGCGTATCGTAGAAAAACGTCTGCCCCGACGGCGAGGAGGAGGCGCCCGCCCCCTCGCCCTTGTCGAGCGAAAGACGAACGGCGTTGATGGAGACGGTCGTCCCGGGCAAGGACGACACCGTCAGCAATTTAGACGCCTTCTTGTCGTGGCGGGACGGGATGTCCAACATCTCGGCCTGGTTCACATTCGGCGGGGTATACCAGCGCCAGAAAACGGCCTCCTTCCCGGTCCGGGAGTCCCGCGTGGCGTAGTAGACCTTCCGGCTTTGGGGGTGTGGGGGCTGAGGGACGTAGAGCTGGTGCGCGATGGCGTTGAGGAGAGACGACTTCCCGGAATTGGCGGCCCCGATAAAATAGGTCGGGAGGGGTTTGTGGGGGCGCCGGAGGTTCAAATTGGAGGCGTCCTCGATGGTAGTGATAAGTTTCTCGACATTCCAACCGCGCTTGGCCGAAATGGGAACCACATCGCGAACTAAGTGCTTGGGAAGCGCGAACTGGGTCGCGATGTCGAGCACCCAACGTCGGATGTAGCGCTCGGATACCAGGCAGGACGCGACGGCACGGTCCTTCCCGCTGTACTGAAAACTTCGATTCCGCACGCAATCCATCTTGTTCGCCGCGATGATCACGGGATTGTTCATGCTAATTAACCCAGGCAAATCGTAAATCATCGACCCGGGGAAGTCGGTGATGTCGACCACCAGCACCACCACACAACGCCGCTCCTTGAGCACGCGAAGCTTCTCGGTAAAATCGGGCGCGGACCAGACCTTTCGCCGCCCCTGCACTCCCAAATTCTCCAACGCATGGCAGCGATGGCAGACAAACGGCGTGGATCGATCGCGATAAAAGGCGTCGAACTCCTCCTGGGTCATGAAATCCAGCCACTCCTCCCCGACCCGGCGGCCATGCTTTTCCCAGTGCGCCTGCAGCTCCGCCATCCGGGCGGCGTATTCATGGCGCGCCTGGAGCTTCCGCTGCCGCTCGACCGCGTAGCGCTCGACATCGCCCTTCGAAACGTACCCGAATTCGGCCTCGTCCTCGCCCTGGAACAGCGCCCCGCAGCCCGAGCAGCAATCCCGGCCGAGCACCGGAATTGAAAAGCCGGAGGGCGTATCCATCACGATCGCGGTTTTATGCCGAAGAACGGGCTCCATCGCGTGGGGGAGGTCCTCGCCGAGGACGTGGGCCCCTTCCCAGTCCAGAAACCGCCGCTCCATCTTCGTCCCCGCCAACTCCAGCTGGTGCTCTAACGCAAAGGCGTCCTTCTCGTACGCGTCGAGAAGGACGCCGTATTTCATCCCCTGCGAGAGGTCCGCCATTTTTTTCCGCAGCATCGCGGGGGATGGGGCCGCGGGGGAATCCGCGAGCGGCCGGTCGAACGCCTCCGCGGCCTCGAGCTCCACCAGCTCCTCGGACCAGCCCATGATTTTGTGAAAAAGCGCGTTGAGATGCCGCGGCAGGACGATCGAGTCGATCGCCTCCTTCTTGGTTCGCCGGTGGGGTTGAAGGTGAATCGGGACCGGCCCGTCCGGGTAGGTCTGCACCCCCTCGACCTCGAGATCGACGGCCTGCCCAAAGCCAAGGCGGGCGATGGTGGAAGCCCCGTCCGCCGCCCCCGAGGCCGGAAGAAGGGCCCGCGCCCTGCCGGAATCCGCCCCGTACGGCAATACCGCGGCCGCGCCGCCCGACGACGTAGACGTCACCCCCCCCAATGCCGGGGAGGGGGCTGGGCCGTTTGGATTCAAAAGCGAAGACGCGGCCGGGCCTTCGCATCGCCCCCAGGCCGGCGAGGGGCCCTGGGCGCCAATCCGAAGACCCTCGGCGGCGGCCTCGGGGGAGAGGTGCGGGCTGCGCAGCCCCAGGGGAGGGGAGGTGGTGAGGTTGCCCAGGACGACTTGGCCCTCGTCGGTGGAGACGTCGGTGCGGGAGGCCACGTCGATTTGCCCCGCACTCGTGGCTTTGCGATCCCGCCACGGTTTGCTCGCGCGAGGGTTTTTGAGCTTCTTGAAATAATCCTGCTTGCTGTATCCCAATGGGGGGACTTTTTTTTTGAGACCCCAAAGACTTCGAAAGAACATGCTTTAAATAGTGCGGCGCTGGTGTTGTATGGCTCTTCTGTTTCACGGTACACCAAATGCTAAGTAATAATCAAAAAAAAAGGGGGGGGAGGCAATGTTATAAGCAATTGGATAATCCTGGGTATTTTAGAAGCGGAAAAAGGTGAGAACAAAACAGGAAGTAAAGAAGCCAGCTGTATATAGATGTATCGATGCACAGGTTATTATCTAATTCAACAAAAAAAAAACCCGCCCTCTAGTTGAAATCTCAACACTATTTTGAGTCGGCTGAATATGTGGGGAAGGTTAAAACACCGGAAAGGTTGTGAGAAGATTTCTAATAAACGCGAAGGCCATATTTTTTGTTTCTGTTGTCGTCTCCTCATCCCTTTTTTTGGGGGGGGGGAATGCTTTAACTTTTCTCTCCCTTTTTATTATCACATTTTTTATACAGAGGAAAATCTATCGCCTTTGTTGTTGTTGGCCACTTGCGACCTGGATCAAATGAACCGCTAGACGGTAGTCCTCAATCGCGCGATGAAGTTCGCCTTCTTCTTTCGACATGGCCTCTGATGTGCGCTGCTTTTCATTGGAGATGCGTTGATCCTCGGCGTCAGACTGTTTGATGGTTTCATCATTGATTGCTATGAGCTTGTCGGCGGGAATGCGCATAAAAGCTCGTCCAATACCACGATACACAGGGTGCCCCGTTTTGAGCTTAGATAGCTCGCCAATAGTAATTTCGGCACGACGTTTATCCCTTTTCAAAGATACCTGACGGGTGGCCATTGTCTTTACGGCATTCTGAAGAGACTCGACTCGTTGTTGGTGCTCCACAATAAGTTTCTCCTTCTCCATCAGATCCGCTTGCGCCGCTGCCGGGATATTATTGGACATACCTGAATATAAGAAAACAATAGTTATACCGAAAACCCCTTCTTAAACACAAAATGCTACAGATTCAAAAAGATATAAAACTAACACTAAAAATGTGTTTTAATAAACCAAAAGAAGTCCTCAGGATCAGACAAACGGTCCAAATGTCAGCGTTAGAAAGAGTGATCGGTTTACCCTATCACAACTCTTTTAAGTTACCATTTTTACAGAATCAGGAAGCTTTTGCAAACTTAGATCTTCCCCAAGACAGTAAAAGAGGAAGTGGAAACATAGCGGCACTTTAGCATTATGTGATTTTTATATTTTATTGCAACCCGTACATCATAACTGGGAACAGGTCTTGAGGCCATTCTTGTTGTAAGGACTCCATCACGACCCGCACACCAGCCTTCTTGAATAATTGTTTGTAGTGAAGGTCAGATCGAGTCAAACTGCTGTCCTCCCTATCGACAACAAAAGTAGTCCCATTAATGCAATTTTCCTTAAAGAAGATGTAACCTTGGGGGGTAAGCGCCTGTTTGGCGTTGCGAAAGAACTTGACGAAATCATCATCGGTAAGATATATTGAACACCACTGAATGACAATCAAATCGTATGTCTGTGGTGGCAGAGAAACCTTTTCCATAGACGATAGAATGAAATCTCCCATGGGCAAACCATCTAGTTCTTTCATGGCCTGAATGATCATATGCTCAACAGGCTCCAATAGATCGGTTATCTCGTAGATATTACAAAGGAGGTGCTTCGCGATGCGACCGATGCCGGCCCCACAGTCAATCGCACGCTTTGTACCGTGGTCCGGAAGCGCCGAAATAAAGTCCGCCGACTCCTTGATATCCATGTCGTGGATGCTGGAAATACCACCAAGCACCCCATCGATGGTTGCCGGGGTATTTTTCCAGTATTCCAATGACTTCCCATACCAGCCCTTTTTAGGGTCGTAAAGATCCCCCCGAAGTTCCCCCTTCCACAACGCCTCCGCAGAGACATAACAGCGCCCCTTGCTGTCCGTACCGGGGATGGGTTTAGTCCGGGTCTTCCGCGAGGCATTCGAGCCCTGACCCCGACGCATGTTGTATGACATTTTAGAACTGGTATTTCGCAGAGTATTATTTCGTGCGTGCTTCTTCAAGTAAGCAATAAAAATAGTATTAATCATATATACATAAATAAATAAATAAATATATGTATGAGTAAAAATAAACAAAAGAAAAATAACAATAGGAATAAATTTGGACCTTGTGCAGTGTAAAACGTCCACTTCAAACCACGTATTCAAAAATTCACCTTTGAAGGAAATAAGGAGCTATACCAGTTAATATGCACTCCTTTGATGTTATACAAAATGCAACCAAACAAATATATAGAATCATAGAAACCATAAAATTGTAGTAAGATTATTTTCTTTCTTCAAGGGATACATCATAAAAGAAAGAAAAATATGACCATAATGGCAAGTCTACAAAATTCTTAGAATTTAACAGCTTTCCTTATATTCTTTATAACGTCTTTTCCTGCAAATTCACGGAAGTTCAAAGGGTTGACCGTCCCACTGGTAAGGGTTCTGCCCAACAAGTCTGTCCCGTAATAAGATGCCACAATCATCACTTTCGCCGACTTCACAAGCTCAGAGAGATCGCTATAGCACCTCGCACAATTTCTACGGCCCAGATCCCCAATGCAAACTTGCGTTTTATCCCATAAACATTTCTCACCGTCCTTTGTATTCCCACACGTTGGAGCAAACCCCGTCTTGAGTGGCTGTTTAACCGAGAAAACTTCGGATAAAATCGGAAAGCCTTTCGCATTGGTGTTGAGTCCTGACATAGTCGACTTCTTCCCCAGGCCCCCGTCGCCGCCCCACTCCTCGGAGAAGGGAAAGTAGGCTGGGGAAGAAGACACCCCCGGCGTCTCCTCGAAGGTCGTGGGTTGCGTTTTGGGATTTGTGGTGAGGATAGTTTGCGCGCCCGATTCGTAATTAAAGAGCCCGTGATGTAGGCCCACATCTAAGTTCAAAATTGTGGCCACCGCGACGGTGCCGGTCCCCCCACACACCGACGAATCCTTCTCCACCAGCACCACGGCGGCGTTGGAGTAGCCCCCATATTCGGGCCTCACGATGCTGTTGGTATTGCCAAACCCGTAAACGGAAAGGTATTTTTTCGTTAAACTCGCCGAGAACACGTACGGACCGCCCGTCATCGAAACCGAGGCCAAGGCGGCGGCGTCGCTGAGGGTGAACAACTGGAGCCGATCCACCTCCGGGGCAAAGCCGTACACCGCGGTTTGGATCGTATTCCCCCTATCTTCCTTGTAATTCTCCTCCGCCAAGTCGACGATGAACCGCAGATTGAGTCGTTCGAGGTATTGGCAGGCCGGCCCAGTGAGGGACCATGGGGAGCAGATCTCCTCACTCCCCTTCTTGCCAAAAACCCGAAAGTCGCACCACGCTAACACGCACAGGATGAGAAGGACTGTCGTACTAAACGTTCGGGCGTACATCGCATTGAGTTTGCTATTTGAATTTGTAAGAAATTCTATATATGAATTGAGGAAAGCGAAAAAAAGTCAATAAAAAGGAAAAGAGAGGGGAGTGAGGGTCAACTTGGATAAACTAATTCCACATCAGAAATGCTTCATCAGATTAGTTACGTTAGGGCCTCCTGAGTATTTGTGGTATTAATTTAGAATGCTGGACTTCGTTTAGATATGTCCAAAAGGACATGAATTCATCCATTGTAAAATGTCTTGTTGTGATGAAAAAGAAATACGAGTAGTTAGTTCAATCGAACAGAACTATGTGAATAGATTTCAAAAAAAAAAAATATTGTGTCACTACACATAAGCTTAATTATGAAGATGTCATATTATCACTCTTTCGTATGCATAAGATAAAGTAAAGGTGTAGATGACACGATTGAGATGTCTGTTAACATTGGACCTCGGTTTTCGAGTGAAAGGCATACTCTAAGGAAAGATACAATAGATAAATCAAAGCACTTATACCTTTATGGAAAAGAAAAATAGATTAAAAAAATATAAAAAGGGATCGATTAAGCCCTTTTTTTTGTGCTTTCTTATAATAAGAAGGCGCACCTCAAGAAAGTTTGGTGCTTAGGATAGGCCATGCAAACTTGTACAATATGCCTCAGTTGATTATTCAAAGGCAATCAGTATGCATTCTCAAGATGAGTATATCCCACCACTGAAAATAATAGTTGGTGTCATACTTGGAGAAATGAACATCGTAATTTCTAACGCAGCCTTTTTCCGCCACAGTTAAATTCAGTAGATGCTCTTGTCAAAGTCATTAGAGAGCACATTGGTTTTGAAGGGAAAAATCGCAACTAAAGCTAAAAAAGGAACTTAGTTTTACAGATAAAAAAATATATAGAACAAAATGAAATTGTAGAAAAAAAAACAAGGAATTATGAGCGTCATTCATTACCATTGAATATTCGATTTAAAAATAAAAAGCAAAAATAGTCACACACCCAAACAAGGTCCAATTTATTAAAAGTTAAAACCGTTACTACAACATCAGAATCTCAGAATTAAGATTCTTACAACTTCGCACTATTTTCGTACAAATAAGCATGCTAATGGTGAAGGAAAAAATGCATTAGGATAGAAAAAAACGCGCTTAACGTTTAACCAAAATTCTTTTCGCCTTCGGTAGCTTAAACAAGAAGGTGTCAATAAAAGAAATCAAAGAATGGCGAGTTATCCACATACCGACCATCGAAAATAGCGTCGCGAGCGCAATCCCACAGCGGTCCGCCTCCCATGAAACAACCGAATTCGACGGGCCGCGTGTCGTATTTTCTACGACAACTTTGAAGTGAAGGGGCTTGCTGCCGTCCAGAGGCAACACTAAAACCGAATCCGCCGTATTCAATCGAAAAGGAGAGTCAAAACACTCCACAAGGACCTGGACTTCCTTGACGGTGTCGGGTAACCCTGCAAAGCTGAAGGTGTTGGTGACATCGAGGTTGCCAGTTCGTACGACCACCCCTGAACGGGAATCCACCACCCGAATGGTAATATACGGCAGGATCGCCGAATCCGCCTCCACCCACCCCGCGATGGATCGCCGGCGTTCTCGCTGCGCGGAGACCGTGATGGATAGCAGCAAAAAGGCGCACACAACGCTGGACCAAAGCGACATGGCCAAAGCCCTTACTACGGGGGTTTAATATCCGATTCACACAATTTCTTCCTGAGAACTAAATCGCAACAAGAGAGAAGGAGGGAAAATAAGTACCAAAAGTGCACATGCCACAATAAATCCTACCACACGCGCGGCGTGCAGCAAAAGCCTAACGTTTTGCCGGCCTTATGCGGTTTCACCCTTTGCTATGATGACGTTGTTGATTTGTTCATCAACCCCACTAGTACTTTCCTTTCAAGTCTGCTTAATCGGGGCTTATAAGAAGAAAAAAAAATTGCTAAAGAGCAATATACCCATCTTATCCAAATATTCAACTTCCACAGGAACACATTCTTTTTTATTTTTTGTTTATTTTATTTTTTTGAGAATAAATGGCAGTGGTATTAAGAAATTATAAAAACCACGCAGTAAGAGATTGGATTAGAAAATATTGGTGGGATGCGGGAAAGCGTTAAACATAGTCCCATAACCCTGATATCATACCTATAGGAATCAAGAGCATCTGCGACGTAACAAGATGAGCCGCCATATCATACAAAGAATGAAAATAATCATTTTATAGAGTAGTTCCATAATATAGTAATTCTTTGTTAGAAGTAAACCGTGAACACTTATATATAGGCCAAATTTGCCTATAAAACCACATTGAAACATGACAAGATGTTTTCTCATTATCTGTTTTTATTAAATCCGGCCCAGACGCAATAAGGGTCATTTATTAAATAATAGTACCTGTTCTATACCAATCCCATACATATATATAAATATATATATATATATATGCAATTTTATCTCCATTGAGATGTGCTAACCTTATCCAGTTTACCATAATGGTAACCTATTCTAGTTTGTAATTTGCTTGTTCGGAAAATGGTTTACTTCATCATCACACAAATGTTGCCTAATAGATATAAATAGACATATTTATTTAGAAGTACAATAGTTGATCAGTAAGAAATAAACAAGGAAAATATGTTAAACTTACGTATCCCTGACGTATTGAATGGCCTTGTGGTTATAATAATACTATATAAAAAAGAAGTAAAGAGGAAGTCTTGAATTTTGTAAATAATGCCTGTGAAAATAAACGCACGTCGTTTTTCGGGAGTCAATAAGGTTTCCATTACAGCCAATTTTGTCATTCGGGTCTTCCATTTTTGTACAGAAAAACTTATCTTGGGTGCTAATATTCTGAATCGATCCTTTACTTTAGGAAAAACGAACTTCCTTTTGAAAAGCTGAAGCCGTGTCTAGAACATTGAACAGCAGTTGGGACAAAGTAATAATAATAAGAATGCAAAGCAAAAAATAACATGTGGTGCTCGTTGCGAATAATATTATAGGACATCATACTACACCTCCCTTAGAACTCTACAACTACTGGATGTGTTAATGCCCTATATACTGTCCTAATCGCTTTCACTTCTTAATTTTTGTGATGCTGTGCGATAAAGGAGATTTTTCTACTTTGGATTTTCGTTTCAACCCAACCTGCGAGGTGTTCGTGATATCAACATTAGGATTACTACCTCGTTTAATGAGTAATGTCGGCGTGTGGTGACTTCTTGGGGAAGTAGAGCTCTTTTCTTTAGCGTGTAATGGAGTCCGCGCAGGCGGCATCGTTGTCAATGGACCCAATGATCGCGATGATGAGCCATTATTAATAGGAGAATGCGCCTTGAGCGTCGAAAACTTCACGTCGCTTGATCGCATAGAACCAGGACTGGATAAGGTTGTTATCGGGGAGGCATTTCGAGAGGCAACAAATGGAGTTTGGTCATTCGCGCCAAATATGTTTCTGGATTCACATTCATAATTTAATTGGCGCCCGAAATTGTATGTAAAGCCATCCACATGATTCTGTGCACTAGTGTAGGCTGCGGTGTCGTCCTCCATGACAAGCGTCTGTGCCGTGAAAATCGAATCAAAGTTGTTTTCGGTATTCGGGTCAGGTATAAAAGGCGCTGGAATCTTTCGATTGTAAAGTAACTTGAAATCGATATTTTTGAAAAAGGAATGTCGCTTAAATTCCTCCAGGTCTTGCAGCCGCTTAGTCGGGTCACGATCTAATAGTCTAGTTAACAAATCCTCTGCCTCGGGGCTTATGGTGATGTTAAAGCGATTGAAACTAAGTTCTTGCGTGAGGATGTTCTCGTGCATGATATTTTCATTTTCGTTATAAAACGGAGGAAGGCCGTAGAGCATCTCGTACAGCATAATACCCAATGACCACCAATCCACCGCATGCCCGTGCTCTTCACCTAACAAAATCTCGGGTGCTTGATATTCCGCAGTCCCGCAGTAGGTGTTTGTGGTCGCGTTGGCGCTAATGTTTGCCTTGGCTAGACCAAAATCCGTCAGGCAGCAATGACCATCTTTGTCCAGGACAACATTCTCTGGCTTTAAATCACGGTAGATAATATTGTTGCTGTGCAAGTATCCTATTGCGAGGCCGATCTCTGCGGCATAGAATTTGGCATGTTCCTCATCAAATGTTCCGCAATTACAGAGGTGGTAAAAAAGCTCACCCCCACCTAGCAAGTCCATCACAATATAAAGGTAGTTATCGGTCTGGAACGCGTACCGTAGCTTGACGACAAACGGGTGATCCATCTGCTCCATGATAAATCGCTCAAGCGAGACGTTTTTGAAGTCGATTAATTCCTTGTTCATGATTTTCATGGCGTATTCCTCCCCGGTGTCGATTCGCCGAACACGACAAACTGAGCCATAAGCACCCTTACCGAGTATGGTTATGCGCTCAAAATGATCCAACGTCACGTGTTCGCTTGGATCAAGTGAAAATATGGTCATGCTCCTCTCCAAGCTCCTAAAACTTTGAGTGATGGGACGCTCCACCTCTAAGTGTATGGTGTGCTCGGTTAGGATGTGCTGCATGCTATCCAACCACTCCTTTTTCTCTCGCTCAGCAATCGCGGTAAAGAAAACCGGAACGTGAATGTATGGGCCGCGTACTGACCATGCTAGCTTTTTACCAGGGACTTCGGCAATCACCGAATCTTGTATATCAAAACAGGAGATTGGTTTTTGAGTAGATTTGTGGCTCTTTTCGGCCCAGTAATACAACGTCCATCCATACAATTCCATGTAGTATGTAGGGCCTGTGTTCTGAAAGGGCTCAGTTGAAACCTGCAGGTAGCCTGCATAGTCACAGGAGGGGGATGCCATCTTTTGATTTGCTTCCTCAGCTCTCTTTTCCCTTCACTCTAATGTGAGATTCTGCTCGGGAAACAAATCAACGGCCTATAAAAAATATATATAAAAAAATGACGCAATGATCCACGTGAAATAAAATATTTAAGAAAAAAAACTACACAAACCTTGTGATAAGTGTATATCACTTAATTTTTGATGATTAAAAACGTTTCGGACTTTTCTCTATCAAAAACGCACTCTAAAAGGGTAAACTGATCTGAAGCTTTCAACACATGTCGAAGTCTATCCAATTGAAGGAGACCTCTCGCGCGAAAACAAACATTTTTGTATAAATTATAAGCATTGACTTTCCTAATGTAATAGGATATTGCATTCTCTAGAAAGTCATTCAGTGTCGATATTCACAACTTAAAATGGCATCCTTCATTGATGTTATCAATATTCACAAATATGTATGTGCATATACATATTCATTTACTTAATTACACATCAAAGATGTGTATTTATAACTATTTTATCTCCCTTCAGAAAATACCACAGTGCACTGATGGGTGTAAGTAGTATGCAGAAGAGATTCGCACACTGTTGTGTGAATACACATATGAAGAAATATCAATTAGTCCAGCTTGGCAAGAAGCACTGCCATATTTTGAGTCTTTGGATTATCAATGATGGATTTTTTGACATTCTCTATAAAGTTGGGCGAAATATCCCGGAAAAATTCAGATCCTTCTCTTTTAATACGAGCTTCAATAGCTGCCAACAGTGCTTCGTTATTTTTAGTGTTCTGCAACTTATTATCTGGAAAGAGTGCAATAGTCCTCACCACCGCTAAAGCTTGTTTGGGAAATATCTCTCCAACATGCGCAAGCAGCTCCTGGGGAAGCGTCGTGGTAAGACTATAAGGTGCAGTGGCGCCGTTTACAGCAAATACGTTTTCCAAACAAAGACGCAGAGATATCAATTCAGAAAAATGTCTCTTAAAAAAAATATCCGGCGCGAACATGCCTGAATCGTCCGCATCGCTGCTTGGTGAATCCTGTTCGTTTTGATCAGGACGAAGAGGTCGCTTTCCTATAGCGTAATCACTGAATACATGAAATATAGCAGTGGAAGGCAACTTTTGCAATATAGCCTCTTTGACAAAATTACAAATAATTCTGAAGCGTGGTTGATAATATAAGAAACGTTCCATACTAACATTCAATATCTGTTCTTGGAGAGCTGTTGGTAACTCGACATCACATAATTTGGAATTCCTCCAAATGATGGTGATGGATTTAATGTTAGCGAATTGAACGACACGCTCAAGACGTGCCAACAAAGCCTTCTTAAGCTCCTTGCACGCGTGAATAAGCTCCTCCTCTGGTTTTTCGATATTTTTATGAATTCTCGCCAGCGCGCGAAAAATATCCCCAATCTGTTCATCAGTGTGAAAGCCGGAGGTGGTAGTCACTCGACGAAGCAGCTGTACAATGCGATCTTGCTCGATCATCAGGAAAGTTGAAGCCAATAATAACGTAATCGCCTCTCTGGAATGAATCCGATCGACATCAGTCAATACTTTATTGATAATGCGCTCCGTCATAGCATGCCACCGTGGCTCGTCCGTTGTCTTCATGGGATGCCACGATAACGTGGTCACTAGTGTGGAGAGCTCTGAAATATGCATCGTATCAATGCACGGCTCGAGAAGTATCAATAAATCGTTCTGAAACTCGGCTTGATCGTTGATACGGAGTCGCTGGAAGGCTTGAAGGACCATAACAATTTCCACCGGGGTCATATTATTTAGATGAGACTTTATGACAGGAATGATATCCTCGCAAAGGATCACCTTCGCGTCCTGAATCTCAAGAACGCCAATGGCGTTTGTGAATAGCGCGAGATTCTGTGAAGAAAGACCACCAAGGTTTTGCCGCATCCACTGCACCGCCTGCTCAATATTATCCTCAACATTGCAGTTAAACATTGTGGCGATGTTCAAAAATGTGGTCATCGATTTCTCATCCTGAGTAGAGAGATCCACCGAAGTCGATCGGACCAGGCGGCGAGCTTCTTGAAAAAAACCGTTGCGCTCTTTGAGCGACTTCGACTGCTTGTACTTTCGCTTCAGATCGACCAGCATCGGTGCGTTCTGCGAGAGGTTAGAGCGGCGTTGGTAGCCTCGAGAGCCCGCGCGAGGTGAGAAATCGGGCCCGCCTGGACTGTCAAATCGTCGTCGGGAAGGAAATCCCCCCGGGGATCCGCGGCCGCGCTCGGCCTCGCCCGACCGCGGCGCTGAATTTCCCCCCCCTCGCCAGCCCCCCCTCGCCGGCTGGCCTCGCCATTGGGATGAGTCTGCCATAGTCCCAAAGGCCATCACACAGGCGGCCACGCGCCCAAGAGGCAATGACAACCCCAGGACCCCACAAACACGCCGCATATTCGCAAGAACTTTCCACCAAACGAGACCAATGATGCTTAGGAATAACCAATATGCATAAATATTGATAGATATATCGATCTATATATAGAGATGTATGTATTTTTATAAATATATAGATATATAGAAAGAGAAATGGATATGTCCTTGAAACCCCCTCACAACACAAAGCGCGTATTGGTAACACAAATCGTAATAAGAACGTTGATGAGTACACAAGTATCTAAATTAGCTTAATCAGGTTGTATAAAATACAGTAATTATATTACAAAAGGGAAACCGCATGTAATGAATTAGATATATATACAACAAATGAAATATACATATTGGTATAGCATCTGAATTTACTCATATATCTAGCTGTGAGCAAAATCTGTGCACAATTAACAAATATGCTGGTTATAAGTTCTTGGGCATCAGTTGATGATTTGAGTAATATAAAAAATGTTATCCAAAAAGTCGGACTTGCGAATGTAAATCAGCTATACAAACAATGATTATGCCTTCATTATAAAAGTAGTGAAGTTTATTATACTATAACGCTTCTGAGTTACTCATCTTTGGTACCTTTTTACTACCTTGAATGAGAAGCACTATCTGGAATAAGCGACTGAAGGTATTTTTTGTGAAAAGAAAGGCGTTCGGCATCCGATGTGGGCTTCTCACACAATAGTGCGAGGACCCACGCATCCAGAAACTCACTTACATTCATATCACGCATGTATTTATTGTCCTCTAACTTCTTAGGCTTGAGCTCGAGATCACAAGAACCCTCCTTTCCATCAATAATGTCGTTGACAAGACTAAGCGCATACAGCGGAAGATTATCAGGATGAGTCTGTATAATGTTCCGTGCGATCATTTCGAAAAAATCTACAGTTGACCCTTGACGAAGGTAAATTTTCGCATCACTAATAGCGTGCTCATCTCTTGTCCACTCAGGTGCATTCATATTTCTCTTTGTACTTATCAGTGATTTTGATGAACCTTGCTTGTCTGGAAAAACAGTGGAGATATTTACTATCTATTAATCAAACACAAAAAAAGGTCCAAAAAATATGCTAGGTTTTATGTTAGGCAAACATTTTTGTAAACGCAGAACGAATTTAAAAAAGAAGAAGGTTCAAACATAGTTTACAAATAGAATCTGATCATTTCTATGGAAATATATGAAAGCGAATTATATATATATATATATATAAGTCCCTTTATCTTGCAATTGATTATAGTTATTATTTCACTTTTTATATGCAATAATAAATGAAGGTGTATATTATAGTGTTCATGATTATTCAAAGTTTTATAGTCTGAAGAGAAATATCGAAATACCTCTCTATCACATCTTATTCACTCACTAAATTATACTATCCCAAAAATAAAAATGCTACGCTGATATAACACTCCTTATAATGAAACAAACATTTGTCGAAAGTATTCATTAAAAATAAGGTTTGCAAAATTACAATAAGAAGCAGGCAAATATCTCTAAATGGTGTTGATATATTATAAAATACATATTTTGAAAGATGTTAAAATCAGAAGCAATTCTTTTCCTGACATTAGAGAAGTAAATCTCACCTCCCCTTCGGATTCCCCAATGCAGCAAGTCATCACCTGTTTGAGAGCTTGTGCAGCCTTAAGCCTTAAGAAAAAAAAGTTGATAAATTCCCGCCGCGAGTCTTCGTTGTTTTATTACTTAGACTCATGCAATGCAGCGTTCCCACGCTCAATGATCCCCCTCCTCCTGTTTCTGGTGAAGTTGGATGGTTATCATAAATTGGAAAATGCCGGTGGGGCGACCGCACACCCGTTCGCGGTGTTGACGTCCGGTGCACTTACCCCAGCCTGGCCGCCACGCACATTTCGACGAAAACGACGTAGCTGCGGGTTGGGGTTCTCCACCGGCTCGTTAAAAGTGCTGGACGGGCCGTTAAAACTTCGGCCGTTTTCATATCCACGCCTGAACCGCCCTGCTTCCCCACGCCGTGGGGGCCTACCCCCACTAGTGCCTTTGAGATGGTTTTTAGAGGAGCCCTCGTCTGACGAAAAAGGACGCGGCTTCGACGTAGGACGTTCATTCGCGTTAGAAAAGGACGACCCTCCTTTTCCCACTGCCGCGAGAGGGCTAGGACAGGCCTTTTTCCGCCCCCCAGTTCGAGGCCCCGGGGTAAAAAAAGGAACCGCCAATGGGGAAATACTCGGTGGGGACATTCCGCTCGCCGTGGGGCTGGGACTGCCGCTTATCTTGCGAAATAGAATCTTGCAGAGGTGAATCGCCTCGTTCGAGACCCGAGGCGTCTCCACGTAGCGCACCACCACCTGCTGTAAAACCTCTTCAATCTTCGCGTCGATGATCATCTGCGCTACCTGATCGCTTTCCCAACACAAGTAGGTCAATGCCTTCAGGGCATGCATCACAAGCTTATCCGAGCCCACGTGCTCCCGCATGGAGTCGATGATAAGAGGGATCACCCCCGATTCAACCAGCAGCTGTCGGTTGCTTTCCGAGTTGAAAGAAAACTGCGAGATGGCCCGGCAAATGGACTTTTGCAGGAGCGCGTTGCCCGCGTGTTTTTTCATCATATGCAGGATATGCGGAACGGCGATCCCCGCCAAGGGCTCCTTGATGGTTGTATTCCACGCCAAGTTCCCCAGAAGCGAACACCCCAACTCCAGTATTCGCAGCCGATCAAAGGTATCGGTGGCGTAGATCACACAAGGGATGCCCCCGAACTCGAAAATTTGCTCCTGTGCGGTGATGTTGTCAAAGGCCAGGGCACTGAGCGCGGCGCAGCCATTCAGCTGGATCTTCGCGCTATGCTTGAAGGTCCGCATCAGATCAATCAGAAGCTGCACCCCGTTTAAATTGGTAATCGCACAGTTCAGCTTAAGATGCTCGTACGCAAGGTGGGCCAGGGCATTGCAGGCCTCCTGCTGAACCAGCTCTACCTGGGCGAAATTTTTCATCCCCGTAATCACCACCTCGGGGGCGTTGAGGTCAAACAGAATATCCTTATTCGCGGAGGATAACAAGGATAAGGTGACGATGGCGCGGCACCCTTCTTCTTGAATCTCAGCCGATCGCTCGCATCGCCGCATGGAGGCGATAATCTGCGTCAACACGGGTGCAAGATCATCGGTGGGAAAAGCAAAAATCCCCACCAACGCACGGCATGCATGTTCCTGGACCTCTTGGTTGTTGGGGTGATTCCGCATGGCATCCACAATGGTCTTATACCCTCCACATCCCCGTATTTTCGCGGCGTGATCTTTATTGGACCACGACAAATATGACAAAGCAATGCAGCCGTGCATCTGAACTCGATCAAAAGTTGAGTGCCGCTGCATACCTTTTACAATCAAGGGAATTACACCCTTATCACACATCTCATCACGATATTTCTCACAACTAAATGCAATTTGATCAATAGCGCGGCACGCGTTTTTGACGAGCCCATAGCTTGTGCAATGCTCCTTTAAAGATTTGATAATTAAGTCAATCCCACCAAGGCGCACAATCTCGGTCTTCAGATCTGGATTCCAACACATCGTACCGATCGCCAGGCAACCACTCTCCTGTAAGCTGGCCTTTCTCCCTTTCCGCATTGCGTCGATGACAAGTGAAACGCCTTCGTTATCAATAAGGATTTTCTGACCGGCCGGATTATCAAAGGCAAGGCCCGATATTGCCGAACAGGCGGTTGTGAGTAAATCCTCGTTACTGGGAAACTTACGCATGGCGTGAAGAGTGAGATCCATCCCACCCAACTCGGTAATCTCAGAAGTCATTTGATCCGAATCAAATGAAAGGTAAGATATCAAACTACAGGCACCTTCCAGAATGGAAGAGTTTGTCTCGTAAGTGCGCATAATTTCAACAATCAGAGGAATGCACCCTGTGGAGTAGATTTTGGGCTTCTTATCCTTACAACTGGACGCTACACTAGACAAAAAGCTAATCCATTCGAGCGCCAGCATCTCTGATCTGATGTCGATAAACAACGGCAAGACACTATCCAAATCGTTGTATTTAGAGGAGGGAATGCTGCTGAAAATACGTAAAACATGGTGGCAATGCATTTCCAAGTGCTTTAATCGAGTTAAAGACTCGGAAACGTACATCATGAGATCGGAGTTGGGGTCGATTGAATCAGAGGCCCCTGAACTCGTTATGTTCGCTACTATACATACTGCATGCGTTGTGGTTTCATCATCATCTAAATAATTACGCAGAATCGATTCCAGCACGGGGACTCCACCCGCATCAACGAATTTTCGACTAGCATAAGCAAAACAATGTGGAATTTCAGCGTGATAAGAAGTGTATTCCGCAAGTGTGTAAACTGCTATTTTGGAAACTTGCTTATCCTCCGCATGAATAAAAAGTGCATTTGTTAACTGAGTAATGCTGTCACTGATATCATACATGTTAAAGTGGGATAGTAAAGTACAAGCCGATAACACAAGTTGGGTGTTTTGTTGAAATTCCTTCAGTGCTCGAACAGCAATGCTTGGGACATCGAATTCTAAAAAAAGGGATATAGTTAGGTCATCAGTGCAATAGTAATGAATTAACGTACACACCCACTTGATGAATTCAGACCAAGTAGAGTGTTCAAGAGCTATCTGTGCAATTTCTTCTATAAGAGCTTCCACGTCGTCCGGTGATAGCTCGGTTGTGATGCATGTATTCACAATATGAATCATATTTTGTTCAGAAGTAGTTTCTGTTGAAGACCGAAGACGGCTCCGCAGAAGTTCAATACGATGCCTAGGATCAGGTGCCTGGGCGCATAAAATTGTATATTGTGATGTACTTATGTACTGATTCTTTAGCTCCATTATGGGTGATCCCGTGACAATCTTGAAAAATAACTTATCCATGTGTAATCCTATTTTTGGAAAAACATATATATGTTTAGATATGTACTAATTTACTTTTAAGATAATGAAGCAAAACTTTTAATCGATTATTTAACAATTAAAATGCAATTCAGATAAAATATATAAATAATTATATTGATATATGTATAAACTACCAGTTTTGATAAGAAAATAATGCCAAAAAAAAGAAAAACGAATAGATCCTGTAGTTTTTTCAATGAGAACCAACCAGATAACATAACAAAAGCAATTCATAGATAATCACTTAAGTACTTGAAAATGTATTTAATATCAGGCCCATTCTATTTCAAAACAAAGGTCGAGAAGTGAATAGAATTTAATGAATACTAACAGTCACGCCACCTGCATACACACAGATAAAAATTTTTACTAAGTAAACTGTGTTTAGTGTGCTTCATAATTTAATAATATTTTAACGCACGTTAATTAGAATAACATTTATAACTGAAAAAATATGTAAAATCAAATCAAATGAAAATATATTTTATAAGTAAAAATAAACTAATATTTAGGAGAATGAATTTTATTTGCCCTCAGCCCAAATTTGTCTGATCAACTCATGATTGTGCAATGTATTGTGAAGAGTTGGAAAAGGTTTCAATAAACTGATAAATTTATTTTATTTTTCTAAAAACATCTGAAAACAACTGTAAAGAGTAATTCAATAAACCCTTTGAAGCTAACAAAGCTGGTTATCTTGGTATGTTGACAGGGAGTTTTGGATCCCTCACACAAGTCAGAAAAGGAAATTAAATACCTGTACCCTTTTCCTTTTGTAAATTAAGTTATAAAGTGATGACTAAGACATACGGATCAGAGTTGCATAAACTTGCCTGTGGAATATGCTTTTTCTTTCATGGAAATTCTCTTCCGTAGTTTGCAGTTTACGGTTGTGCAAACCTGCAGCATACAAGATTACCGAAAGTCGTGCCATACAGGCAATATCATGATACGTACACAATCAAGAAACAACCTACCTAAAAAGGGAAAAAGTGCATAAGGCCCGGCAAGATTCCATCATAAAAATAAAATGGAGTTGCTTTTAAAAATAAATATTGGGTCATTTACAGATGAAAGTACACGTACCCTTGATTGCGCACCTAAACTTTACTCATGGAAATAAATGCATGAGCAAATATATATAGGAAATGGCATCTTAGTGAGCAATAAACAGTTGATGTTGAATGAAATAAATCACCCCCATAAAGCACATCAAAGAATGCGCTAAATGATAAAAAGATTACTGTGCTCATCAGTCATCTGAGCCCGTCTGGTCTGCATTCTGTACTATGAAGCCTAATAATTAGCAAATCTTGTAGTAAAACTAGGACTTGAAAGTCTGAAAGAAGAATATTTCAACTCAACGCCGTATTAAATCAGCATTATCAGCACAAGCGATATTCCTCATCCTGTAGGAGTGGAATTGATTAAAGAAAAAAATCAACGATTACTTAAATAACTTTGAAGAAAGTACATCCCATTTTTTTTTACAGTTACGAAAAGCTTCTCTCCTCAAGGGATCGTTATAGGAATAAAATTAAAATTTTCCTAACTTTCGAAATAAAAAGGGTAAAAAATGATTGCGAGTAATAATAGATATTGAAAATACTAATTCGTGTCTGAAAAGAAGAAAAAAATTATTGGTATGATTCATCATATTTTTTTATCCCTCAGCATTGGTGATGTGGTTGTGGTTTTCCTGTAACCCCCAAACAGACAATGGGTCACTTCAAACTAAGCACCGTGTTCATTTCAGCATGCTGATTCACAAGCAAGTCCTTCGCGACCTGGCTCGCCACGTCGGCAGAGCGAAGCAGGACGACAGCCGCCAGGCCGAAGAAAATGGCAGTTCCAGGCCCACGGCTTGTCAAGCAGTTCCCACACTTAACCACGCAATCCGAGGAAGGTTGAATATGCGAAGGAAACTTAGACTCCATGCCGGGGTAGCAGGTCGCCGTCTTCACGCCTTCCAGCGCGCCAAGGGAGAGAACAGGCGCCGCGCAGATCGCACCATAAAGTTTATGGTCATCGCGCATTTCACCGATTATTTTTTGCAAGGGTTCGCTCTTGCCGAAGTTCAAGGAGCCGTCTAACCCTCCAGGGAGCAGGATCGCGTCGAAGTTGTTGGGCGATAGATCCTTGAGAAGTGCATCGGCGACAAGCTTTAATCCACGCGCAAGGCTGACGTTCACGCTTTCCATCACAGAGGCAACGGTGACCTTCAGTCCACCGCGAACGAGAACATCTGTTATGCACGAAAGCTCAATGTCTTCACTGCCGTCAGCAACAGGAACAAGAACGTGTTTGGACATAATAAAAAATCTTAGCAAATTGTTAACAATAAAAATGTTCCTTTATGTATATAAATTAAAGAGTTTAAAACTTATGTAGAAAGAAAAGGGATAAAGAAAATGGAAAATTAAAACATTAATAATCAAAAATAAAACATGCTCCCCATACACTGGTTAATAAAAAAAAACATTTAATAGGCCCAAACTATACCTTTTGAAATATTTACGTTTGATGACGAGCTACTATAGAAATATTTCCTCCAACTGCAAACACACACACCATAAGAGAGGAAGGATCTGTGCTTGAATTAGGCACCAACTGGCCTAAAACGTGAACCATATCCCCATCAGCTAGGTTTTCATCAGCAAACGTACAAAAGGTTACACCAAAACAACGCACCAGAACACTACTGGAAACCATTTTCCCAAAAAAGTCAATCTCATAGCTGACGTGAAAATCGAAGGTCAAGTTATCCTTCCCGGATGACTTTTCCATATTCTCTGTGTAAGAAGCCGATTGTTTCTTGCAAACTACACCAACCAGGCTCACAACTGCAGCAGAACCGCTGCTGCGAAGACGAGGCAACACGCTAAGCTTTTCTGGTTTTGAGGGAATGAGCCTCTGTGGTGACCCCTCAACTGTTAACTCAGCTGATGTTAGGAAGGATTTAGCTGGAAAAGCAGGCACATAGTGTTCTAAATTGCTACGGTTTGCAATGATATCACTTTCATGTTTTAAAACCTCTATTTCCTCCTCAACATCCTCTATAGCCTGTTCAAGTTGGTGCTTTCTTGACTCTTCGGATCTGATTCTGGATGAATGTTTCTCATGAAAATTCAAATCAGCATCACTCGACTTTTTGCTTTCAGTGTCCAATATTTTTGGGGAATCATAAATATCGCATGACTCTAATTCTGAAAAAAATGTATCTAAAGTTTTGTCGCCACCTTCAGCTTTGCATCTATGTGCAAGAAAGAAGGTTAAGTTCAAATACTTTAGAAAATTAACATTCAGACGCCTCATATTTCACCTGTATTTAAAATAGAAGGGAAAAGAATTTCAGATTCATCATATGAATAAGATCATTCAAAAATACTGAATATCAACAAAAAAAATGTCTTTATTCTTGTCGAGGTTTCACTAAGTTAATCATCATTAATAATGATGATCAATAAAAAAGAAAGATTTGACGCAAACACCATAGCAATTTTACTTCGGAAGCAATCCAGACTTGATATAATCAAGGCGCTGCTTTTTTGTCAACATTTGCTCATCGATTAAATCCATTCGAGGCTTCGCCATTGTATTCATTTCTTTCCCAATGTTCCATCGAGAAGGTTTATCAAACTCAAAAATTGATGGAAAAGATTTCACTCTAACCTTAGCATCACTGTTTGCGTGTTGAAGTGTGTACACTTGTCTTTTTGATACGAAAAACTTTCCGGTCCAATCTCCTGTAATGTAATTTTCTTCCGGAAGAAAAAAACCCTGACTCTTGGCAGTCATATATGACCAAAAGTAAGGAGCCTTCAGGTTCATAGATTGAGTATTTTTAATGTGAGGTCTCCTGTGGAATGGATACTTTCTCCGACCGCGACGACCAAGATAATACCCAAATGTTGACTTTGCAATCTTCAACAGTCGTTTCTGAGCAAGTTCAGGAAATACCAATGACTTTAGGCATTGTTTACCTGAAATTATACTAGAAAAACGTCGCAACATTGGACCCCATACTAACTAAAAATATTAAACACAGTGAGACAGTGATGAAAACAAATAAAAATATATAGGTAGAATGTATAACTCTGATTTGAAATGCAGGTTTATCCTGAACTCTGATAAATAATCATGTGATAGCTTAAAAAACGTTTAGAATCAGATAATCATTTGTTTTCGGAGAAAATACTTATTCGAAGTTCGATAACTGTATATTCATGTTTTAAGTTCATCTTAATTTTCTGGAGCTTCGGATACACCAACTTCCGAAGCTCTGAGAAGAGTGTCGCACATTTGATAGCCGTTTTTGACTATTTTGGTGATAGTGTTGGGAGGAAATTCAGGAGATGAAGGTGTAGTAAATAGCTGGTTATGATGGTGAGAAGAGAATTTATCACCAATTTTGGTTTCAAATCGCTCGACACCCTGCCTTTCGAACACTTGAAGCACAACCTTATGCGAAAGTTCTAGACCATTTAGTATAGACTGGATGGATCGTGGGATATCATTATTTTCCTTTCGATAACTTTCGCATAAGGAATTAACCTTTTCCAAATTGTCCGCTGTCTCCAACATGTCTTTTGCAAATTCAGTCACTGCAAATTGTTTGGCAGACTGTATGCTTTTTAAAGATTCCTTCCGAAAGTTATCAGCTTCAGCGGCAGAATACAATATATTCTTGTTTAATTCATCAGTATGATTCTTGGCTTGGATAAGTTCGGCCTTTAATTTTTTATAGTTCGCTAGCATATCAGAATCATTTGGTAACCCTTCATTTTGGGGTAATTTCGAATTTTCATCAATTTTATTATCCATGGAATCAGATGAATGCCTGAGAACAAAAACTAATCTGTTAATCACAGTTTGTGGCAAAGCGGTATAAAAAATACGGCGCATCGTTAAAATTTCAAAATGTACTAACTTTAAAAATACCGCAATAATTAATATTGTATTGTAATAGTTTTCCCTTTTAAAAGCTTTCGATAACTATTTAAAGGATAAAGTGTAAAGATCAGGAGCTTAATATTGGATCTAGTCATTACGTAAAAAAAACATGTTTACCAGACATATATCTAATTTTATTAGGACATTTAGAAATCAGTATATAGATAATTACGTCCGAAGAGAAAAAAAACAATAATAATTTAGAAAAATTACTAACCAACCTTGTTAAAAGATGCTGTTAAAAAATGTGAAGTAAATCTGAAGGCACAGAATAACTAATTAGCCCATAACAACTAAATAATATTATCTTACAAAATTTTATTCTTCATCGGGCGAATAAGAAACACCGACCTGGGCAGCTCGAAGAACACGGTTTCTAATGTTATATCCGTCTTTCAGGATATTCGCTATGGTACCAGGTGGTGTCTTTTCGGTTGCTGTAACGCGAATCAATGCATCGTGAAAATTGGGATCAAAAAGGGTACCCAAAGATAAGTTCATCCTTTCGACACCGTGTTTGGACATATTCCTATGCAACACTTTCTCAGACAATTTTACTCCTGTGTAAATAGAATGCAACGATTTGTTATCCTTCAGCACTTCCTCGGGTAATGCATCAAAGCTTTCAATACCTTTACCAAGAATATCAGCCACCTCAAGCATATCTTTAGCAAAACTAGTGATACTGTAAAGTTTGGATTTCTCAATGTCATCACGACTAATACGGCGAGCGTTTTCCGCATCCGCTGCACGGTATTGTACCTCATTTTTGAGAGCCTCAATTTGTTCTTTTGCTCCCTCTAGATCTTTCTCAAGTTTTTTTAATGACTCGACAGAAACTTGATCCCCTAGGTTATCAGGTTTTTCTTGATTAGTTTTCTCATTGCTTTCAGACTTTGCATCAGTAGAAGACCAAATGCGGTGTGATGAAATTGTCGATAGGCTCATACGGGTTACGTATGAAGCCACAGGCAATGAAAAGACACGCATGATATGATCAAAATCAGTCAAATGCACCAAAAGAAAGAAAAAAATCTTAAAATAATTTTTTGGATGTAAGGGGAAGAAAGTAAAATGATCGTCATAATTTAAAGCGCAATAAACACAAGAATTATTATGAATCGACTCATTAATAATGTTCTTAGTTATTAGTTTTATTGTTAATAAATTTTTGTTATATGGGTAATAAACAATCCAGCTCTGTTATATCTATGGGGGTCATGGATGACCTGCTTCGTATAAAGCACCAAGCAAATCGAAAATGATGGATTTGATTTTTAGAAACAAAATCCACGTTTCGGACACCAACATCGTTCCTTTTCAAAAAAATTGGAATTGAAGTTAAAAAGGCATAATTTAATGTTAGCAATGAAATTTTATTAAACAAAGGAGTCCGAAGATTTGTTTTTTTGTCGATAATTAAAAGGTTCACCATGGTCCCCAAGCCAATGGTATGCATTAGCTCCTCCTTTTTTGCTAAATCTTCCGATTTTATTCTGTCATGTGAATTGATAAATCTTTCACTATTTACAAGCAGAAGAAATTCACTTGTGTCATTAATGAAATAAATAGTGTGTGATTCGGAATTTCCTGTTAGTATAGATCCACAACATTCAAAAAAATCAGCTATCGGTGTGCATTTGGATCCATTTCCCTTCAATTCGCATAAAAAACCGTTACCAGGCTCCGAGTGGTCAAATACTTTTAGAGTAATAATACCACCGGATTCAGGAGCAAGGTACCATTGAAACTCTATTCTCTGTAGCTCCTTTTGAAATTCAGTCCATGATTTCATAAGCAACGGCTTCCTTAGAAAACCATAGCTGTCCTTGCAAGCTGCTTGTGCACGTAATTCAGAACCTACATCTGGTTCAATTGTAGTTTGCTCCTCACGTGAACTTGACGTCAAGTGCTTTCCAAAGCGAGGCACGTTACTTATCGTTGGAATTCCCTTAGAGGGCCCAACGATTATTTGCCTCTTAAAGCATGGAAAAATTGTCGATTTTCTTAAAAATAGCATAATGATAATTCTTCTAGCAAATCAAGAAAACATAAAAAAAAAATCACAATTAATATACACTAAAGGCAAAATAACCACTCACAGCGCTCCTATAAAAAGCTCATACATATATTTACACAATTATTACCAAACACGCACGCTCAAAAGCCTAAGTTATTAATTGATGAGGGTGATTAAACCACCGATGACGTATTTTGGAAAATGGGCACCTTACTATTGCAGTGGAGGGTGGGGAGGGAGGATAGCGCCCACAAAGCACCATTACTTTATATTTTAAAAAGGGGAAAAATGGCGTCACCTGAACAAAAAGGAGGCGGACCTGATTATATTATATCAATTATTATTCTGAGAGGGGGGGGGGGATTAATATGTATACATACCT
>HF955201.1:1338831-1352735 GCA_000982615.1 Phytomonas sp. Hart1 | reverse complement strand
GAATAAGGCTCCTCGCGGTCGCGCACTTAAACGTCTGAAGTATACCAAACGCTTCCTTTCCAAAACCTTGAAGGTTGGCGAGAAGCTGCAGATGAACAAACAGCCACCGGGTAAGGCTGGTTAGGGCGGCTAAAATGCTCGATAAACGGAACAGATTTGATTTATGCATGTGATTTTATAAACGAAAAAAAACATGTGAATAAAGAACCCTTTTATGGAAACAATATATGAATATATTGAAATATGTTACGGTATGTTTTTTAACATTTTTTTTCTTTTTTTTTGCTTCTCCTATATATTTGTTATCCTCACTAAAAGGAAGATCAAAATGGGCAAAGTCCACGGCTCACTCGCTCGCGCCGGTAAGGTCCGGAACCAGACCCCCAAGGTTGCCAAACAAGATAAGAATAAGGCTCCTCGCGGTCGCGCACTTAAACGTCTGAAGTACACCAAACGCTTCCTTTCCAAAACCTTGAAGGTTGGCGAGAAGCTGCAGATGAACAAACAGCCACCGGGTAAAGCCGGTTAGGGCAGTTTAATCTTCCGATATATTTGGGATTATTTGTTTTTTTTCGGTGATTTGCCACATTTATACTTTACCCTTTTATTTCAAAGAACTCTAAATTAAAATTGCATTTTATTATTTGTCATTTCAAATATTCCCTTTTTCCTGTTATTTTTAACTTTTCTGTTACATCTTTTATCACAATGTATTGAATCCATGGAAGAAGAAGTTCAAATGAAATGGGGTGCTTAAATTCAAAATCGGTTTCACGGAGGCAGAAAGAAAGACTCAAAGATGGTAAGTTGCCCGAGTCAACCGTAAAGAACGGGACCCTGAAGAAAGACCCCAAAAATCTAGCAGCTTCTTTGACGAATGAAGAGTCACTCGTGCAATATAATTCCTCTTTGACAAATCATCATGGCTCATCGAACTGTTTCGAGCAGTTTTTGCGTTCAGTATTGGAGGGGGCAGAAACCCTATTCTGTAGCCTACCCGATTCACAGGCTGTGAAGAAGGTTATTGCCCTAACCTTTATGAATTCATGCGTGGAGGTTACGCGGACAAAGTTCCGTCTGAAGTTTGATGTTATTATAGGTATGGTTGGTAAACTGACTCAGTGTCTAAATTCAAATCTGTTAAATGGATCCTTAGACGATCTTGAGGAACGTACAATGGATGATAGTTTCTCGAGAATTCTATTAGCGTGGTATGTCAAAAATCCAACATTTGATAAGGTCATATCACCGGAAGCCGGCCAGGCAGTTCTAGACACCTTATATATTCGCTACACGACAACCAAACCGGTTACCTTTGAGGACATTCTCAGATTTCAATTCCACTGGGTACTTCTTAATCAGGCCGCCCTAGAAGTATATTACGACATTTCAAAAGGTAAAGATCTTGTTACCATTAAACAACTAGGACATTTCTTGCGCGAGGTGCAATGTGTCGAAACCACGGATCACCAACTAATGGAAAAATTCAAGTTCCGTTTTGGCGGTGGCATTCACAAGTACAACTTTACTAGCTATAACGGGAGTGTGTTGACCAATAACGCGGTCGATCCTGCACGAACCTCAGATATATGGCAAGATATGACCCAAAGTTTTACCCATTACATGATAAATTGTGCTTGTATTAAAACTGAGAACGACTTGAAGCGGTTTATTAATGGCTCCGGCAGGGCATTGGTGCTCAATATCAAAAAAGACGATAATGGGGCGATTTACTCCGAACATTGTCCTTTACAGAGTTTGTTAGATTGCATCAAAAAGAACGCCTTCACGACGAATGCCTATCCCATCATCCTCTGTTTTTTGCCGAGTGCCGCTTTTTCCATAGAATTACAGGATGAAGTGTCTGTACTCCTTAACAACACCCTTGGCCCGATGCTTGCCAAGGGTCCGATCTTCGAGGGGGCGATTATTAATGATCCCAAATTCAGCCCAAGCGCCCTACGAAAGAAAGTCCTCGTGATGGCAACCCAGTGCGCGCTAAAGCCATTTATTGGGTTTATGGTGGCAGATATGCACAAAGATGGGCTTGGGGTACGTGTGACCCATGTCATGGAAGGAACCCCGGCGACAAAAAGTGGGCTTTTAAAAGATGACTGGCTCACACATATCAACAACATGCCCATAAAGAATAAAAAGCACCTGCGAGAGTACCTTATGAACCTAAAAGTTGGGGAGGATTTCACCATAAAGCGCGAGAGCCTGGATGAGATCAAAATCGTGGTGGGGGGCATTGTTGATTCCGACGATACATCGGCCTCCCTGGAACTTTCCGCGGTGACGTTTTTTCGATTCGCCTCCGGGAAGGATTACAAAACCTGCGATGTGGAGATGATCGGGGTGGATAAAATTCCGTCCTTACAGCATAAAACCCGGGACGTCTTTTTGGATCATTTCGCCTTTGTTAGCCTTCCCAAAGCCTCGAGTGGGGCTTTCACCCCCGAGGGTCTCTGCTCCAACGCCGGGATTCAATTTATCAGCGTCGGGAATGCGGAGGCCTCGATCGCGTGGTCGATCGGGCGGTTTACGGACAACGGGCAGTGCGGGTATCTCCTCAAAACCGACGCGGACGCCAACACGACGACAGATTTGACGATGAAAATCATTTGTGGGCCGCGATCGGTGAATTGTCCGGCGCTGTCGGAGATGTCCGTCGTCGTCCACGGCAATGGATCGGTGCGAAATGCGGGAAAACAGCTCACCTTTACCGCGACCAACGTCCGGACCATCGTCGTGGTGAAAATGCTCTTTGCGAAGGACGGCGTCGAGCGAAGTTTCACGTCGTCGTTCTGTCCATTGCTGATCCGGCCTGGCTATCGCGCCCTGCCGTCTTTCACAACAGGGGATAAATCTCACCCCCAATCTCAAGTCCACGGTATCTATGTCTTTTCGAAACGTTAGCGCGTGCAAAAGGGTGTCCCTACGGTGAAATACGAACAAACACCGAGGGCTCTAAAAATTATTTAAAGGGGTTCTCTAATGGACCGGTTTGGATGATTATTGTCTAGAGTTTTCCGAATACTATGCGATCCTTTTTGAATAGATACCAAGCACTCGTAAACCGAGTGAGGATGGTCGCGACGGTATTTAGGGATCATAAAAAAGGTGTTAAAAAAATTATGCGTTGTATCCTGATAAAAGAAAAATATTTAAAAAGTAAACGATCATAAATATGACGATTTGTTGAAGAGATGTTTATATCAAGTATGTTGTGGGAGGAGTTTTTTCTATAATAATTACTTATATGAATACTGTTGTTGTTGGGTCATTTGCATTATGTATACAAATATGTATTCAATCGTTTAGAGTCCTCCATATTAATAGTTAATATAGTAGCGGTGTATTTCTTCACACTTCATGAAGTGGAAGTCGGATGAATTTCGCTGTATATAGGCAAACCAAAATACCATTAAGTAACATTCTGTTTAGTGGGTACTCTAGAATTAGCTATATAAAAATCGAGTCACAAACTTTTCAACTGCATCTTTATCTCTCGTGAACTCTTTGTGGTTAAGTTTTACAGCATGTCTGTCCTTTGATTGTAGTTGAGTTCTGTATAAATGAAGATAATGGAAATCTGCGCGTATATTAATAAAAGGCAAATACCATTTATTGTAATCTAAAATCTTTACTAAAAAAAAAACATGTCCCAGAATTGTTTTATTGACACGGTGGTTTGCAATCAGCTAAAGCCTTTTGCTAGCTAGAATTGCATCACGGTGTGAATAATATTCAATGTGTTGCGTTGTAATAAGTGATAGAGGGTGCGAAAGAAAGAGAGAAAGAACGATAAATCTATATACGCATAGTGTCTTCATATATGTTTCCATCCGATGTTTTCTCTTTTACTGTTTCACTTCTGTAGGGCATAGACTTTTGGATTTAGAACGTTGTAAGGGTTGATTTCAAAATGTTGCGTAGAACTTTCAGACAATTTTTGGGCTACATCCCCATTAACCCAGACACCTCGCCCATGGTGGCCTACAGCCAATACCACTGGCATTACAACCTCCCACAGGGGATGGAACGTCCGCATAGCGTCAATCGGACCCTTCCCGCACCTTTTCAAAGCATGCACAGCTCGGTAAATAAATATCGTGGGGTGTGGGTTCCAAACGAGATGGATCTTTCTTTTCTCGTCGCCTTGGAGCCTCAGCTAAAAAAGCTTCCTCACGGTCGATGCGTCCCACGAACTCCGGTGGAAGAGGTGGTGTCGGAATTCACCAAACTTACCCCACTTATTGAGGACCAGGAGGCAAAAGACGCATGGCTTGCTAAGATATTCCAGCATTGCGGCTTTCAACGAAAAGGAGATCCGGCAATGGAATTGTGGGAGCTATATTGTAGGCCGCGGTTTATGGATGGAACGGAAAAGCCATCTCTTCCATTAATCAGCGCAATTCTCTTTGCTTGTAGTAAGTCCAACCACGTCGGGTGGAAGGCGATCTTCGAGAAATGTCTAAAGCATGGGTGGAACTACACTCCACACTTTGATACACCTCAATGGAGTTCCCTGCTGAAAAGCGTAGGAAGACAAGGTGATGAAGAAGGTGTCCAACTGATTTTGGAAGAAATGTTGGATGTACAGGCGGATTTGGATCGAATAACCGCTCGATCAATAGTTATAGCACTTAATGCTGTGAAAGATGCGGCTATTTATAACTTCGTCAAAAAATACCTTTTCCATTTTGGAGAGCGAAAGGTGAAGTTTCTGCGCATAACATACTCTGATTTGCGCGGGCATGGTGCCACCAAACTTCGAGTTCCTCTAGTGGAAAACGATGCGATGTATTACCATGTGTGCTGGCATGCTAGCATTCGTTTACCAAGGCAGTTTTCACCCCGGCAGCTATACTTTGATTATACACCATCCGCTTTTTCTACGAACATGCACAGCCCTAACGCCAAGATTGACGATATTGTGAAGGACAAGATTGAAAAGTGGAAACTAGAGGGACTCCTTCCAGAGGATTATGTACATGAAGATCGCGTGTACGATCGCACCACCGCATTCAAGAATATTTCAAGAATAGAAAGGTGGAAAAAGGGCCCACGCCTAGCCAAAAGCAAGCGTTTAGGCTACACTGGTGACTAAAATATGCAAGAGTTCTTTAAGAAATTGGTATATCAAAACTGTAAATTAGCCCTCTTTGATATCACCTATGTGCGAAGAGTCTCTGTAAACAAAGCCAAGGCGTATCTACGTAAAATATTTGAGCCTTTTCGATGTTTTGTCTATTCCTATAATGAATTTGAAGCTATTGACAAATACTTAAGTATGGTCATCCTTTTTTTCTTTCCCTCCTTTCTTTCTATCAATATCTTTTTGAGTGCCAAGTCGGAATGTTCCGCTCTATTGTACTGCGCTCAACGTCATTACATAACCCAACTCCGCTGGTAGAAGGGGCTCTTCAGCTTTATAAATTGTATTTGGCACATCTCAATGCGGCCTCAGATAACAATACCAAAGCATGCAATGCGATTGAAGATGAATATTTAAAGGAAGTGGAAGCATTTCGGCCTTTCTTTACCATGTCTGCCTCTTTAGAAGTGGCGCAACAATATTCTAAGCAGATATATCGCACTCTAAAGTATTTCGGACTTCATGATGATCCGCTTATCCGGCAGTTTGATCAGCTTTTGAGTCGAGTGAGCATGCGAGAAGCTGCACAAAGAACGCAGAGTATATTTAAAGGAGTTGCGCCCAGTAAATCAATATCTGCAAGCCAAACTTTGTCAAATGTACTAACCTCCTTAGATGAACGAGAGGAGACGACTTTACCCAGTGAATTACCCAACCCCCCTAAGATTGATCAGTCAACCCCACCCCGCCCGGGTGCGGTGCGTGTACCACTCCGTTATCGTGGGCACTGGGTTTTGCAGGAACCCGAAATCATTATCACAAAGAGTGAGCGCCGTGAAGATCCCTGGTAGTTATCAGAATTAGCCTGAATGTCATGCTTTTACAATACTGCGTTTATGATGGTATCGTCCATATTTGCATTCGATGCATATATACGACTTTTCTTTCAAAAAGAACAGAAAATCTATATGCACGCATGTAGTTGGTATTATTCTTTGTTTGATTCACTTATATTTTGTGTCTATATCAAATAAGAAAGTTAATCTACGAAGTAGGCCAATAATGAGCAACATTGAGGATCCCATTCCTTTATTGTTAACCTCTGGTGCCCCAAACCCGCTGCCCCACTGCGTGTTCGACAGGTCTGCTGTAAATAAAGAAGGGACTCCTATCCTATTCGGCGACGTGGGGTCTTCCACTACCCATAACTTTGCGCCCTGTTGCGTGATATATGGTGATGCCGCGCGGCTTAAACTTCAGTCCTACATCGTTGTGCAACGTGGGGCAATTATCCGGCCACCACTGCATCCTCTAGTAAATCAACAGGTCGCTCAATCGGTCGCGTTGGTGAATATAGGATGTTTTACCATTATTGGGGTAAAATCTGTTTGTGAAGCCGCAGAAATCGGCAATTTTGTGCGCATTGATGAACAGTGTGTAATCGGAAGTCGTGTCCGAATACCTGATGGGGTGTGGATTAGGCCGCGTAGCTGGATTCCACCAGATGCGGTACTAACACCGTACACGATTTATGAAGGGAGCCCCGCGGTATCTCTTGGCCGTATCGGTTATGACGCGTACCGCCTTCAACAAATGGAGTTTATACGTGAGTGTGGAAATTGGTGACATGTCATGTCAAGTCTCTTTGCCTGTGAGTATTAGTGTCCTTTTTTCAATCAGTATCTGGGCCAATAAATTAAATGACCTGATGTAAACATTATGCATACACACTGGTGGGTCACCTTTATCATCATAATAAAAGCCTCTCCATTCCAAATTTCATGCTTTTCATACACATACACCTACACGTCTAACTATTTATGTATTGCTTCACAGAGGAAACCTAATCAGAACGCGAGTTCTTCATTTCCTAGCGAAGCGGATTCCATTGAGGATGCCACCGACGGCGGCGGCGGATACCACCCCTCTCTTGGAGGAGATTGCCCAGCTGCGACTGCAGTTGGCTGAAAAAGAGTCTCTGCTTGGCGTGACCGGAGGGGCGAGTACGAAGAAATCCAAAAAAAAAGGCCAGGCGCACAAAATCGAAACCGACCCTGTCCAAGGCTGCCGGGACTTCCCCCCGGAGATGATGCGGATTCGGGCCTCCCTCTTTGACGCCTTCCACGCCACCGCCCGGGCCTTTGGCTTCGAGGAGTACGACGCCCCTGTGCTGGAGTCCGAGGAGCTCTACGTGCGCAAACAGGGCGAGGAGATCACCGGGCAGCTCTTCAACTTTGTCACCAAAGGCGGCCACCGTGTAACGCTGCGGCCGGAGATGACCCCCAGCCTAGCCCGCCTGCTCCTGGCCAAGGGCCGCGCCCTGTTACTGCCCGCGAAGTGGTACGCCCTCCCGCAGTGCTGGCGCTACGAGACGATCACCCGCGGCCGGCGGCGGGAGCACTACCAGTGGAATATGGACATCATCGGCGTCAAGGGCGTCACCGCGGAGGTGGAGCTGGTGAGCGCCGCCTGCGCGACGATGGAGCGGCTCGGGCTGACAAGCAATGAGGTCGGGGTCAAGGTGAACTCCCGCAAGGTATTGCAGGCCTTTGTGGAGGAGGTGGGGGTGCCGCCCGAGCTCTTCCCTCGCGTCTGCGTGATTGTGGACAAAATGGAGAAGATTTCTCGCGAGGAGGTGGAGCAGGAGCTGGAGAAGCTGGGGCTTTCACCCAGTATTGTGAACACAATCATAAGCTCCCTCAGCATGAGGTCGCTGGATGAAATCGCCGATAAGATCGGCGTTAACCATGAGGCGGTTTTGGAGTTGAGAAGTTTTTTTGAATTGATCGAAGCGTACGGTTATGCTGATTGGGTCCTCTTTGATGCAAGCGTAGTCCGTGGTTTGTCTTATTATACCGGTATCGTGTTCGAAGGGTTCGATAGAGAAGGCAAGTTTCGCGCTATTTACGGCGGCGGGCGGTACGATAATCTCATGTCACTTTACGGTAGCCCGAACCCAATACCATGTGCCGGCTTCGGGTTCGGTGATTGCGTCATTGTGGAACTTCTCAAGGAAAAGAATCTGTTGAATGTAAACCAACAGAAAATGGACGACGTGGTGATCCCATATGATGAGTCCATGCGTCCTGCTGCGCTCAAAGTGCTCAGGGCTCTGCGGAGTCAGGGCCGCAGCGCAGATATCATAATGGACAAGAAGAAAATTGCCCAGGCCTTCAGTTATGCTGACCGTGTTGGCGCAGACCGTGTGGTGCTTGTGGCCCCAGATGAATGGTCCAATGGAGAAGTTCGGGTGAAGATGCTGCGGGAAGGGGAAGGAAAAGACATAAATGATCGCGGAAAGACGGTCAAGTTTGATGATCTGTAAGTAATTATTTTGCTTCTTATCATCATTTTTTATTAATTAAATTTATTATTATTAACTAAAAAGCCTTCAAAAGGGTCACTGATTGTTGAAAACGCTAACTTTAATTCCTGCGGTTCTTGCGCATCGAATCACATTCACTTTAGTGTGAAAGGTATAAAATGTCATATTGGGGTAATTGTTTCATTCTTTTTATATAATGATGTTTAATAAACTTCTCTATTTAAACAAATAAAAAAGGGAAGGAAAAGAAATAGATTTGCATAAATAGTAATGTCGGAATTTGAGGTCGACGTAGGCCTACTCACCATCACGGACACCCTTGTTGTGAGCGGTCCTATGCGTAGAGAGGAACATTTAATGGAATCGTGCAAGAAAGCCCTCAAGATACTCCTGGGCGAGTTTGAGACCCTCCCTGTGGTATCTAAGAAAAGCAAATTTGGTGGTGTCGTCAAACTCGTGGAACTTCCCCAAACGGTTATGAGGCTTCCGCGTGAGAAAGCCCCACCGAAACCAAAGCCGCTCACTGCTTGGCAAAAGTTTGCCCTCAAGAAGGGTATCGACATCCACCGAAAGGTACCTAACCGAGTCTTTGATGAGGATAAACAAAAATGGAAGGATAAGTGGGGTAAACGTGCACGTGAGGATAAGGAGAAGCACGATTGGTTGCGTGAAGTAAAGCCAGGATACATGCCTTCTGAGGAGGGCGGAGACCCATTTCTGGATGACCGCCGCGCCAAACAAACACGTCTAGAGACACAGAAGAAGAAGGAAGAGCATAATAAACGTCGTTCAGAACTCATTGCTAATGCGCAAAAAGAAGTCAAGCACCTCGAAGCGGCAGCACGTCACTTGACTACTGCATCTAATAATAAATTTGACTCAGGTAAGCCGCTTCGGAAGAAAAACAAAATGCCGAAATAAGCTTAACACTAAGCTAGGATCTGTGGTTTATCCTTTACGTAGTGTAATATTCGAGTTTCTACCTAATCGAACTACTGCGGATTTCTTAAATACTAAACACGCTTAATATCCAATGCTTTGTTATTACTATTTGTCCCAGAAAATAGCTTGCAAATTTTTGATTTAGCATTTTTTTAACCTTTCCTAATTAATCGCAACGCTTTCCCCCTCATCCATCTATTTAGGTAGTTATTTTACCATAGTTTATCTTACACTCAGTTTACAAGGGTTTCAAGTCAGATCAAATACCTTTTATTGCAATAAAAGGTTGCTCTTTTTGACTTATTATTAAACATATGATGTGCATGAACAAACTTCTCTTGTATTTCAAATTTGTCGTGTGATTGAAACCAAAACTTATTCACGTGATAATGACTGACTTTTATTTAATTCCCTTTTTTTCTTAGTATGCGTGTAAGTAAAGGTGTACATTATAGGAACAAGTTTTAAAGCTACATGGTGCTTGGTAATAATTAATTCCTAGAGGAAAAAAAATAAGTTTACACTGTGTTTTTGTAAGCTTGGATGCGATTTCACACTTTCTTGAAAGAAGAAACGATTAAACAAAGATGATGTTATAAATTTCTTTTCTGTAATCTCATCATTGATGTATTTGTTGTTTACTAAGATTTCGTCTTTTCTATCCTCATCTAAACTAACAACACCAATAAAATAAAGAAAACCATACCGTTTGGCTCTTTTTTTTTCTTACAAAATTTTTACATCATATCCCACCTAAAAAATGTGCGACTCTTGCAAAAGAACCTTCACGCTACAAGATATTCATGAACAACTTTCAAAGGACAAGAATCGATGTTTGGTTATTATCAATGGCCTTGTGTGTGATCTTACTGACTTCGTAGATGAACACCCTGGGGGTGGGGATATCATTATCCGAAACAACGGTAAAGACGTTACGTCTGCCTTTCAGTGCTTGCACAGTCGAAAAACCCGGTTCAGAGTTAATGACTGGGCAATTGGAACTTTTGTAGATTCATTATCTGAATTGTCTTCACATAATGGCATCTATAAACAATAAAAAAAAAAGATTTAAATTAAAAGGTGAATAGAAAATATTCCTTTCAGATGCATGTATTTTTGAAAGTTCTTTACTTGCCGATAAAAACTACGTATTTTATGATGTTCTCTACAATAAAGGAAATTATAAGTTACAGGTTTAAAAATCAATTAACCATTCAACATCAGATTTATATATATCATTGCTTTAAGGGGTCAAGGAAAATTAAGCAACAAACTATATCCAGTTTTCGAGGAGCATACAATATTTTACATATTTTCACCCATCTATCTATATATTCGAAGAAGCGATTAGTTTTAGACGATAATGTATAATCAAAGAAAGTGTAGGAAAACCTTAATTTATGCAATGCTGATAAATCACAAATGGGTTTAACTTTCTGTTTTAATTACATCTTAAGTCTTAAATTTCAAGAATAGGAAAAAACATCGTTGAAATTGTCATGCTATACTTTGTGTTTTTTTATGATTTTGAACTCCTTGACAGAAATAATAATAGACATACAACTTTTTAAAACCCCACGAAGTCGCTTATTTTTTAAGTCGTTCAACAAGATGAGGGTTGGTATGACATTGATTATGATGTAGTACACAATATATCCAACAATGTTTTTCAGATTAGTGTTATGGGAATTTGTAGTTTCTTTTTATTTAAAGGGTTATAAAATATGGTCTTTTTGAATAAGAAAAAAATATATAATAAACTCAATATATGATGATTATCAGCAAATATAATATCTATATAAATTTATCTACCCTTTTTTTTTCGTCATCGCATACCCTTTGAGTTCTCATATATCCCTATTTCTGAACTCTGTATATGTATTTTTAATGTTTCCGAATAACTTAGTTTTTCAGATTATGATGCTACTATTTATCACCGCCTTATTTTACATTTCTTTTGATATTTTAATAAGTTCTTCTGTTATTTTCTTCCTTAATTTACTGAGCGCGCACTTCGCTAATTTATTGTGCTGCTTTTCTAATCCATTTTGAGATTGTAGAGTCAAGCTACGCCAGTAAAAACAAAGGGTATCCTAAATTTTTAAAAGGGTGAAGGAACACGCTCAATTTAGTTATTATTTCTTTAGCAAATCTTACTCTACTGAACTTAGTTTATGCTAATAATAGAGTAGCTCTATTTTTCAGAACAAATTTGTCTCTTGTTTAGCATATATATATATATAGTAGTCTTATAAAACGAATTCCTTTATTTTTAATTAATCAAGGGAACCTTATAGTTGTCAGCTTATCCCTTAAAATTTTAAACAAATTAGCTTTCCCTTTTCTTTGCTGCATCAATTTTTCCCCCTATCATTGACGGTTTATGAATCAAGAGCAGTCATTGTGTGTAAACGCGATCGGTTGCGCGCCCGATTTAGATAACTCAAAACATCCATCCTGCAATCGAAAGGTCCGACCTAGGGGCACAACCCCATGTCGGATTGTCAAACCCAAGTCGACTTGTGATTATCAGCTAATGGAATTGAACTCAGAGACCTCGGGGTCGTTATTTTTTTTTAGCTTCCAGAATACCACAAGCGAACATTCAGTTAGTGAAGTATGTAGCTCGTTGCGTAGCCTTAGCTTAAACAACTCCGAAGGAGCTCATTTGCCGCAATTTTCAGAATATAAAGACCGACGCGTGCAATCAGGGTCTGCGTTGGATAAGTCCAAAAAAGACACCGGAAAGCGACGGCATCCCTCTCGTCAAGGCTATGTGAAGATCTTCAATAAAGCCCCCAGCGTCTCGAGCCGTAGCGATAATAACTCCCTTCACAACTCGCCCGGGATGTACTCCTTAAGTGGGAGTTCGAGGCCGTTTTCCTTACATTCGGTCAAAAGTATCTCTTGCATGCCGATCTCCGAAAGCGTCCCGAGCTGCAGCCTGACCTGCTATACTGAGTTCTCCTCATCGTTGATGCACCCCCCCAGCTGGCCCCGATGCCATCTACCCCAACAGCCGCAAATCGGCGGGTGCTCGGACAGCCTTCCACAGCCCCAAAACGATTCCCCGAAGCTCCTGATGGATCGAAAAAACGTTCCCGTGCATTCGAACAAAGAGCTCGGGACGGATTCCAGGGTAGGACAATCGGATCACAACCAAAGTAGATTACCCGGGAGTCCTTTATGGCGGCTATCACGAGGAGAAAAAGATAAATCCCCGATCTCGCAGCACGCCGTCCCCCCATCCCGCAAACGCACCCCACACGTCCTCTTTCCGAAGACCACCCCCACACCTATCGACAACCCCATCACGGAGGGCGCGACGACGCCGAAAGCGCACACTAAACTCCAACAACCCGGCGATCCAACCCCCGCGGCGAATTCCGAGAAGCCCCTCCACGCTGAAGACCTCCCCAACCCCAAAACAAAGCCTTCCAAAGCGGAATTATCGAACCACATTTGCACGAGCAGCTCCTCGAACGACAACACGGACTCTTCGACCGATGATAAGCTCTGGCGCGTCTGGCAGGCCAAAAAAGAGGTACGGGTTGGAAGGGGAAGCTCGGGGTATGTGTACCGTGGAATCGACTTGGATACAAGCCGCACCATAGCCATCAAGGAGATTCTGGTCCCAAAAGACTTTTCGAAAGATATGGAAAAGCAACTTCAGCTATTGGAGCGCGAGATTAATGTGATGCGTAAGCTTCGACATCCCAACATTATAAATTATTTGGGGGCATCACGCGAAGGGAATTGTATTAATGTCTTTATGGAATACGTTCCTGGTGGGACTTTGGGAGATCAGTTACGATGCTCAGGTCCCTTAACCGAGAATCAAGCGCGGCACTACACCAAGCAGCTCCTGTCTGGGCTTGAGTACCTCCATGATCAACATATTGTACATCGAGATTTAAAAGGGGATAACCTTTTTTTACACAAAGATGATGTTCTAAAGCTGGGAGACTTTGGTACGAGCAAGGAATTGGTCACGACCCTCGTCACGGACTCCGTCGCGGGGACGCCAAATTTCATGGCGCCGGAGGTGATTGCATGCAGTGGGCACTCCTACGCGGCAGATATCTGGTCCGTGGGCTGCTGTGTGGTGGAAATGCTCACCGGAAAGCCGCCTTTTTCTTCCTTGGACAACCATATGGCGGTGATGTTCGCGATTATTAAGCGAAAAGTCAGCGATGAGGTTCCCGCGCATGCATCGGCTACCGCCAGAGACTTTCTTAGGGCCTGCACACAATATGAGCCGAAGGATCGGTGCTCCGTTCGGGATCTCCAGAACCACCCTTGGATTCTCGGTGAGACCTCGTTCAAATGTTCGTCCGGCATAGCCGAGACGCCACGGGTGGGGAAGAAACACAAAAAGCGGTCTCTTAACCCGACGGAGAAGCAGGATACCGGGAGCCGGGAGCGTTCGAAGAAGTCTCGTGGCTCCCTCATGCCGCTCCTTCCGGTGGTTCGCACCGCGCCGGGGACAATTCCCACGCCGAATGCATCCAAACCATTGAAATCCCTCAAAGTCCC
>HF955201.1:1325506-1336410 GCA_000982615.1 Phytomonas sp. Hart1 | reverse complement strand
CGCTGCGGCCAAACGATCGGCCAGGCGTGGGGAGCCCCTTTACCCCCCCCCCCTCCCCCAACCGCGGCGACCCCCACCACCGAGGGCGCCCTGCTCGTCCTGAACTTCGGAAAGGACCCCACGGCGCTCGCGGCCGGGCCCTTGGGGGAGGAAAGGGACCTCGCCGATGACGCAAACCCCCAACAGGACAGCCTCCTCTTTACCGCCGCGAGCAGCCTGTTGACCTACGACGCGGCCTACGACCGGGAGGTTTTTCACAAAGACCTCGACGACGGCGCGCGGGCGGTCGTCTGCGGGGCAGTGGGCCCCACCGCGGAGGTCCTGGCCCTGGTGGGCTCCAACTGCAGCGTGTACGGCTTTGATCGGCATGGCGATGAAAGGTTCTGGGCGGTCACCGGGGAGGAGGTCAGCGCCATGGCGCTGTTGAGGTGGGGAGAAAGCCGTGCCCTCCTCGCTGCCTCGGACGATCACGAAATCCGTGTCTTTCACGGCGAAGAGGTCATCGCGAGCCTCCTCGAGGTGGGCCGGGTTCGGCAGCTCATCTCGTCAACGGGCCCCAGAAATGGCACCGATCCCCCTTCCATGGGGCGCTTTGCCTACCTCCTCGACAACGGCACGGTTGGGGTCTATCAACAAACCCAACGGCTATGGCGGATTAAAAGCAAGCACACCCCAGTGTCGGCCACCTTTTGCGATGTGGACGAGGATGGTGTGGAGGAGCTGGTGATTGGCTACGACAGCGGCCGCGTGGAGGTGCGGGGGGATGTTCGGACGGGGGGAGGGAACAGGGGGGGGGAGGTACTCTACCGCGGCACATATACCGCCCCTGTTGCCGCGGTTCTCTCTGAGGACTATCGACAGGATGGTAGACCCATTCCTTTAGTGTGCACAGTGGATGGTGTTGTGCGGGGACTGACGCTGCCGACGTCCATGCTGGGGGAGGCCAACGAGGTGAAAAACGCGCAGATGCTTGCGTCGTTGGTGCAACAACAGCGGCTCCTCGAGGCCCAGCTTTTAGGCATCGAGGAACAGCTCCTACTCAAACAAAAAGGTGAGCAGGATCTAACGCTTCCAGTAGCGGGACTACGAGTCGTCCACGTGGCGCGCTATCGGTGGGGAGGTAAAATGTTGGAGATTATCTTCAGCCTTCAGAATGCCCTCGAGGACGCCGTTATCCAGAGCTGTGTCCTGAGTACCAACAACACGAATCTCTCTAAGGAGGGAAGTGACGTCGTTTGCTTCTACGCGGACAGCCCTGCCAGCAGTTTGATCTGTCCAGTGGAATACATTAAAAGTGTTGCCACGGTAGTCACGGCACACGTCGCGGTGGGTAGCGCGTTCGCCGGAAACTATCAAGTTCACGAGCTGTCCTTTAGAATTCCTCCTTTTGTTGCGTATCAGCCGCGCTCATTACAGTCAGAGAAAGACTCCTCAGGCCAACTTTCTTCGTTGCCTTTGGGCTACGTGGAGCTGTCCTATCGCGAAAATTTGCGAATGGACGCACTGGAGACGTGGCTGCGCGAGAACTTTAGTATTCCTGAGAAGTTTGTCTTATACGACACTGATAGCTCTTTGAAATCGGCACTTCGTGCCGATCTAGTGAGCGCGCGCGGCGATGCTTCATTGGCGATCGAAATAAACAACCCTGAGGAAGGACTCAAAACTATTACCGTACGCACGAACTCTATGGAGTGCTGCGCCGATGTGGTCACGTCGTTAGGTGCGGATGTGGTGGGTGGGGTTGCCGAACAAGATGCCTATCCGATTACAATCCACTGCGACTTCCCGCATGAGCTAAAACAGTTGAGGGAGGAGCTCCTGCGAGTTGAAGCATTCGACGCTGCCCGTATGAAGCTGGCCGCGGACATGGCTAACGCGGCCACCACCTTAAAGACGCTCTTAGTGCGAGCTGAGGACGCACGATTGCTGAGCGATATGGTAAACATGAAAAAGGCCTACACTTCTCTCTTCAGCGTAAATAGCGAGCTTCTAGATGAAAACGCAAAACGTCTAAACAACTACAGAGAACTCAAGGCAGCCTTAAATGAGGTCAATTTATTTATTCAACGAGCAGGAAAACTACGCTTAGGACCGGATAAAGCTATAGTAATTGCATTGTGTCGGAATGCTCTCAAAGAAGGACGAATTACTTCACTTATCGAAATCATTCGTTCCGGATCCGCATAATGTAATAACTGATTATGCATTAACTTGGAATTCCACTATATACGCGATATTGGTTGTATCACTGAATAGATTGAAAAAAAAATGGGCTAGGGGATAGACTCTTTCATGTGTAGTGAAAATTAGTTGTGTGTATGAATATAGCAAAGTTATTCATTGACTGTATTGTCATTACTTTGCCTTCTTTTTCAGTTGAAAAATGAAAAGAAACAGTGACGAACAAGTCACCACTAGGGTATTCAAAGTACTCACTAAAAAGTCACATTGGTAGTGATGATAATTGAAAGAAGTGTCACTGATGACTATTATTATTATATATGCTATGAGCTTCTTAATGCCTCCTTTCACGACCTGTTTTTACTCTGAAAATAAAGAATGTGTAGACTACTGGTAGCAACATTTTTTGCTGTTGCTATATTGTAGGGGATAGTATTGATTATTATCAAGTATTATAGATCAAAAAGTGTAGCATCTCGTTAGGTGTAGTAAAAAAAAGAGTAACGAACAAAAGATAATCTTAGAAAAAGGACTATTTTAACTATTTCTAGAGGCATATATCATGTTAAGGTATTTTACTCGTAACCTGCTTAGAACAACGTCAGGGGTTCGCTTCGCTGGGGTGACGGCCTCAGGTGAAAGAGTACCTTCCGCACCCTCAGCCGCCACCGCAGCTTCATCCGGGCCCTACCAACCCGCATATTCGGAAATCAAAGGAGTCTCCGACACCCCAGTTCTGGATCAGCTCATAGGCTACTATATAAACATACAGTCTCGCAAGATGTACTACAAGGACTTTCTTCGGATCGAGCACCAGGCGGTGCGTTGGGCTTTCGCCGACATTCGAAAAAACAGCGAGGCACTTGCGCATGGTTTGCTGCAGACCGGTGTGAGGCCTGGGGACCGCATCTTGATAATCCAGCCCTGCAATTGCGAGACGCTCGTACTACAGCTCGCCTGCTCGAAGATCGGGGCCTTGGCCTGCATCGTACCTCACAAAACCATCAGCGCCGATAAGCTTCGTTTCTACTTGAACGAGTTCCAGCCACGCCACCTTGTTGCCCGGGAGTGGATTAATGTACCGGAGCTCAAGCATGGTGAGCTGGTGGAGCGGAATATGCACTTTTGGGATACGATCTACAACGTCATCCCGGATCTGGGTTTGTCCTACCCCGGGCAGAAGTTCCAATGGGTGCACTCACAAGAGTTTTTTTATCTCAAGAAAGTTATCATCACCGATCATAACATGAACCTTCTCGGTGTCACTCCAATGCGAAAGATTTTGGTCTGGGGCCCCTTTTCCTATTACGAACAGCGACTCCGACGGCTCTCAGCTCTTTTGCACCCGGATGATCCAGTTCTGGCCCTGGAGGACCCTAATCCCGCAGTGGAAGATAAACTACATATCACCTTCTCTCATCGAAATTGTGTGAACGCTGGGTTTCTTTTCAGCCAACTAATGAACTTCAAGGCAGAGACACGCTTTGGGGTCATGCCCAATCACCATACAAACCCTATCGGTGCAATTATTGCCCCTTATGCAGCTATTACATCCGGTGCGGTGCTTATCCAAATTCACTCGGACTTGTTCACAGACGACCACGCTATAAACGCGATTGAAAAGCTCTGTGTTGAAGAAATCGAGACGCTACTAGGTGATAAAGCGGACTTTGATCTCCTTCTTAAGCACGCTGGGAACTTTGATGTCGACCAGTTTGAGCACTTGAAGTACGTCGTGCTCTTTGAAAACGCCGTTGACCAGCCGACGTCGATGGAATATATCCAGAAGCTTGCTCAGAATTTATACCTTGACGATGTCTTCGTCTTCCGTGGACCGTTGGAGACAAGCTTTATGTTGTCATGGTTGTCCCTACGTAAGGGCTCTTTGGGAATGGTGCCGCATGTCGAAGTAAAGGTCGTCGGTGACCGCGGGACGGGCGATGCTAAAATTCTGTCCACCGGTCAACGAGGAAACTTGAAGCTCAAGGGGCCACACATTACGCCGGGATACTACAACAACGCCGGGCTCATGACGGAGATGGTGGATGAAAAAGGATTCTGCAGCACCAGCCGTGAGGCAATTATGGACATTGATGGAAAATTAACACTTAAAGAAACTCAATTATATTGAGCTCCCTTCACGCGAAAAAAAAGGAAGGGTCGAGGATGAGTATTTTTTATTGCCTATTTTCGAAGTACTTCTTGTTAATTTGAAAATTCCACGAAGTACATAATCAGGATCGTATTCTGTGTTCAGTACATGCAAATCACTTTTGTATAGTTAAGACGCAGGTTATGCAAAATGCAAACTGAGTGCCACTAACCTCTGCGCTCACAAAATTTAACCTTCAGAGAGTTATTGAACAAACTGAAAATTGTAGGTACACAGCTGAGTCTAGAAGAAAGAAGTTCATCCCTCTGTAAGGGATTTCAGGAAAGTGCTTTTTATCTTTTTCTATTCTTTTCATTTCATTGCACTTAATTTCTGAGTCGAAAGCCCTGTATGGTTCCATGGCCTTGATATTTTTTTTATTGTAGTACTGTGGTAGTTAGTAGTAAAAGGAAATAGAAAAAGACAAGTTCCTGGAACACCTAGTATGCGTAGTTAATATTTTTTTTGTTTGAATAATATATCGTGTGTTATCTGAATCCCTCACAGATATTTACTTGTGTCTGTGTATATACTAATGCAATATACAATGTTTTGCGCATAATCTGTCGTGCATGAAAGTTGGAGTTATTATTTGTCATGGTATTAAAATTCATATATCATTTCATTCCGTATATGAAGGACTATTTTCTGAATGAAAAGGAGTAAATAGTAGTTTTATTACCGACATGACTAAAACAAAGACTGAAAGGAAAAAAGTCAGAAGAGAGAAGCGCAATCGCCTTCATGTGGAAGCTTCGCTCATCCAGAGCAGGCTACTCGCAGAGTCGCTGAAGCCTGAAGAAGATGTGGTATATGTATTACCTCCGGAAGAGGACAATGACACCCTTGACGAGAACGAAGCCGCATCCATCGCACAAGTAGAAGCGGTAAGTGACCCCAACTCTGAGGAAAAGAAAGACGAGGACCGAGTAGAGCTTCCTGCGCTCCCTGTCGCCACAGCTGCATCTAAAAAGAGGTTATCCATGAAAGCTTCTGGACGAAAGCAAAATAAAATGTCCTGGCAAGCATTGAAGCTTGCAGTAGCCGCTCAGTACGGCCCTGAAGCCTCAGATTTAGTAGAAGAACATGATGGCAATGCTGAGGATCCCTTTTTTACGATTTTGATGAAGATGCAGCGGCAAACGGTGGCGGTTCCAAGCCATTGGAGTACACTACGCGCTTATATGAGTCTGCAAGCCGATCGCGAGGAAGCAGTAGACATTATTCCCCCAGAAATTCAAGCCCTGGGTGTGGATAAGCTTCGCGCAACCAAGGACAAGCGCGCGAACCCAGACCAGATTGCCTTCATGACTTGCTTCCTTACCGGAACGCCTCTGCAGCTTAAGCGGTTTGACACCCATCTCTCACCTTTTGGTGATATTTTTTATGAAGGTAAATGGATTCCCAAGGCTAAATTCGAGCCAGGGAAACTGTCGGAGCGCCTGCGGAATGCGCTAGGAATGGCCCCCAACGCCCCACCACCGTGGCTACACAGCATGCAAGAGATGCGGCGACTTCCACCGGCCTACCCCCAGCTACGGATCCCCGGCCTGAACGCGCCAATCCCGCCAGGTGCGCAGTGGGGACGGGGCCATGGTCAGTGGGGTGAGCCCCCTCGCGGTGAGGGCAACACCTTTCTCTTCCCGGGCGTCATGGACGAAGCCGCCACGGACGAGGTCTCAGGCCGTCCCCTCTGGGGCATCGTCCCGCACTTGGCGAGCGTCGCCGTAGAGGGGGCCGAGGGGCCCAAGGCGGCGCCTTCCCCGGCAGGGCCCGTCCCAGCGAAGACGGCACGGCCCGGGCCGAAGGTCACCCTCACTCCCATGCCCTTCCGGCCCCAGGCCTACGTCCCAGCGGTGCCGTTGACCGCGGGCGCGCCGAGGGCACCCCAGGAGTACGTCCGCGTCCAGGATAACGCGGTGGGAGCGACCGTCGCCGTGGGCTACCGCATGGTGCCCAAGAACCACACGGCCTCGCCGCCGCCAGGGGACCACCCCAGGCAACCACAAGGGCGGAAGCTCTAGGATGTAATGCGGGGTCTCCTTGCAGGCTGTGCGATCTGTGGATTGGGGGGGGGGAGAGGGAGGAGTGCGAGCTCTAGGATGTAACGCGGGGTCTCCTTGCAGGCTGTGCGATCTGTGGATTCGAATGAATGCGGCGGTAATAAGAAAAAAGAAATTTGGGGGAGAAACTGGTGGCGTTACTCAAATCGAGAAATGGGTGATCTGACTTTCACAGTACCTTCTTTTGGAACATTTGCCTAAATGGACGTTTATTGCCCCCTCGTTTTCGCTTGTGCAGTTCTTGTTTAGAAAAGAGATTCTTTATTTTTTATATCCATATTATAATAGGAAATTTAACTTCTGATAATTTGTGGTGAGCGTGCATAATACCCTGTTTAACTATGACCACTAACAGGGACCACTACACTTTTGAGCTTGCGGAACTGAACGCCACCAGATCGTCGGCCTTGGCTTTTGCAGATATTGCTGCCAATTTTATTCGTAGCTACCGAGATAACAAGTTTTACGATGTCATCACTTCTACTGTCATTGCCAACCTTTTCAAGTGTCCAAAGTCCCTTAATGAGGAGGTCCTTAAGAATATGGAGGGGGCCCTCATCGAACAACAAACGATTCTTATTCAAAAAGAACGCGAGAGGGAAAAGCGCCCTAAGAAATGGGTTCCAACGGTCTATAAATCAAAGATCGATGAAGACTCTGATGAAGAAGCCGTTGAGATTGATCCGGATGAAGTGGAGAGACTACGCATCGCCGAAGAAGAAGCTCAGAAGCAGATGGAATTGGAGTGGCAGCGAAGCGAAGAACGTTACCAATCATTGCAACAACAACGGAAAGCGAACGAAGAACTTCTTGCCCAGAAAGCACGCCAGGTCGATTCAAAGGCATTTGAAGATAAGCTGAAGAGTGGTGGGGCGGTGTTGCTGAATCCAGGTACGATGAACACAAAAAAAGGAGGCAAGCAGGGTGGAGCAGCGGCTTCACAACTCACTGAAGAGGAGATTGGCAAACTATACCGTGACGTCGCCGAGGTGGTAAAGGAGAAGGATCGCTTGAAAACGGTACTTTCTTTAAGTGATGATGAGGTACCTGAGAAGCTTAAAGAAACTCAGCAGGACCTGGCTAAGTTGATGGAAGAAGTCAAGAAAAAGGAACCCTTCTTAAACATGAAAGCTAAGTCATCCTTGAGCAAGGCGCAGATCACGCAACTCCAGCAAAAGCTCACTAAGCAAATGGTTGAAAAAAATCGCATCGCACTTCAGCTCAAAGCGATGGAAGTTAGCGAAGAGCGTACTGAGCTCGTACGGGTATTGGCGCAGAGGGACTCGATCCTCGTGTCGATAGAACTGGCGGAGGCACCTTGAAATCTTTAAGACACACCTTTCATGAGAAGTTTTCTTTATCTTTCAGTAAGCATTATCCACCTCTCCACATTTGGTGATTAAGCTTTCTTTGGAATGATGACTTCTTTTTACTAAAGTCTACTCAATGTGGCTTTTTTGTTGTTGTAGTTCAATATAGTGGAGTGTAAGTTATTCTAAACGGTGCTCTACATGGGTCATGATCTGATTTCTAACATAATTTTTTACCTAATAATTATTTGTCTCTGAGTGCATATATTTTATATCTTTCCATTCTATTTCGAATACATCCCCTAAAAAAAAATTTTTTAAGGCACCTATTTGTAAAGTTTGAGTGCTGCATAGGTGTTGTCACTATGTTATTTTAATGTGTTAAACCACTAGCTATTTCTTTTAGTACAATATTTTTTAAAGTCATCTTTTCAAGATTTGGTGCAAGGTACTGAGAAGGAAATATTGAATAAAAATCAATACATCATGTCTAAGGGATACATAATTTCCGCAGTTATTTTTTTTGTAGGGGCTCTTGTAGCGACTCTGCTTGTTTATCACTATTACACAAAGAATTCCTCTCGGAAAATGAATATTTACTGCAGATGTTGCCATATTATCACGTTGTATACGTGCATGGTCCCTTTTCCACTACTAACTCTTGATGTAGATTCCGCTCTCGACGTACATGACCATCCTGAGCACGGGAAAGAAACGTGGATGGAGGTTATTTGGATTATCATTTTCGCCATCTCGTATATCTTTGGTTGGGTCATCCTGCCTATTGCGGAAGCATATACAGAGGTCGGGGACTTTACGGTAAAAAGGGCAATTCTACATGCGATTAAAGTTAACTTAAAGCTTTATTTAATTGCTGCTGGTATCGTTATTAGTTTATTTATCTACATTATGATTTCAAAGGGTCTGTACACATCTACATCGAATATCTTGAGTTTGGCCATATCACTGGCCAACACTTGGGGGCTCCTCATGCTCATTGTATTCATGCCAGACGGGTTGGTTGGTGTCCCGCGCACACTTTGGAGATATGCAAATCCTCGGAAGATGTTATATACCATACTCCTCAGAGTTATCGATATTCAAGAGGAACTTGACTTCGCCTCGATGGATCTAGGCTCTATCAAAGCCGAACTTATCGAAGTTGACCAATTGGTAATGGATGAAAAGCAGTCTTATTTGCACCAGATGTTAGAGAGCATTTCTGAAGCCGACCGTGAGATCCCTTTATACCACACCGCAGCGCAGCGCATCAGACCGAAGACTGTCACACGGGACCGCGCAGATGTCTCACTCCAGCACTTGGAGGACCTCAACAAACGCCTCAAATACTCTATCAAGATGGTAAATCGCGCCAATTACCGCTGGAAATCAACCCTACGCTTGTGTCGCTTATTAGATCTTACGATCCGTGGTGTCGACAATACCAACAACCCGATCAAGAAAGTGTGGATATCCATTCGTCAATATGTTTACCTAATGGGCTGCGGTATAACAACTATATTAACCGTTCTTATTCTGTGGAGCGAGATGGTCTTGCCCTTTCGTGAGCTTACATCGAAGCCGTTGGGGCCAATTGAGTTGTTGATGCACAGCAGTATGCACTTTGTTATTAGTAATGTACTACTCTTCTACATGGTGTACTGTGCTTATTGGGCAGTATTTCGCTTTAAGATGTTCAACGCATACACTATATATCCCGGAATTGCTGATAATTCCTCGCTCTGTTTCAACGAAACCTTCTTGATCCGTTTGCTGATGCCATTGTCCTTCAACTTTTTGTTAATATCCGGTTTGTCAAACTCCGACACAGGTGTAGATGTGATGTACGGTCATGTGTATAGACGCAACATGGATGTCAGCATCTTATTAGGAAAGGGCGTAAACCAGTTTTTTCCGCTTCTTATTCCTTTTGTTGCGACAGTAGTGTTCTTCAATTTAATGGGGCGCATTCTCAATTTGATGGGAATCGAAGTTTACAATATTGGTGATATCAAAAGCTCAGAAATGCGGCAACGCCTGATCGACGGTCGCAAGCTTGTCGAGGCTGAATTGGGATATGCGCTTGTTGGAGCAGTCCTACCTGGTGAGGAGCCAATATTCAATGGCATCAATAATTCAGGCCTTGCTAGCGACACCGCTTCACACGGGAAAAACGGTTCTAATGTAAGAGGGCAGCGCTATCGTGAGTACTTGGAGAAAAGAGGAGGGATTCAACCTGAAAAGGACACTGAGAATACTACTGTGTAATTAGACAATCAAAAATATAGCTCATAAAAATGTTAGAATGCTTTGTTCTTACATGACCAAGTATCTGAAACTTAACCAAAGTGAGTATATAACATTGCATGCACCGTTTTCAAGAAATCAGCTACTTTTACAAAGTTGCCGTATTTCTGCAAACGGAACTTGAAATGATATGGTTTGGACGACAATCACAACCACAACAAGAGAAAAGATGTTCAACTTTGGAATAAATTTTTGCTTCAATCTACAAACATTAAAAAAATCTCTCCCAGACGTATATCAAGGATATATATATATATATATATATATATAAGCTATGTCATCATTACTTGTAGATTCTACGCCATTTATGGCCTATGTCGACCGGCGGGAGCTGTTGAGGTCATTGCTGCCTGAGAACGAATTCCGGGCTCATCGCCAAGTCTGCCTGAATCACAGCACCACCGTGTACGTTGGGAATCTCTCCTTTTACACCTCGGAGTCACAACTTCTCGCGCACTTCCGTCCCTTTGGGGCGATACGGGATATTTTAATGGGCCTCAGTGATACCACCCGCACCCCGTGCGGGTTTTGTTTGGTCGTTTTTGAGGCCCAGGCGGCGGCTGCGATGGCGGTGCAGGGACTGCATGGGACCCTTCTTGACGATCGTGTGATTAGCGTGGGTTGGGATGTTGGCTGTGATGAAAGTCGACGTTGGGGACGTGGTGCGCATGGCGGTCAGGTCGTTGATGGAGTTCGTCAAAACCTGGACGAGGGCCGCGGGGGGTTGGGTGCGCTTCGCCGCGACGCGCTTGGCGTGGAGGCTTCACTGGTAGAAGATGAAATTGTAGAATACACGTGGATTGCACCGCAGGTAATCAAAAGGAAGCCTACCACTGCCTCTGGAACTAAGCGGATGTAATATATATATATATATATATATATATATATATA
>HF955201.1:1315349-1325486 GCA_000982615.1 Phytomonas sp. Hart1 | reverse complement strand
TATATATATATATATATATATATATATATATATGAAACATTGCGATATTTTGTGGTGAGCCTTTGTGCACATGTTTTGAGAACTCCTCACAGTGTGTAGAAATCGAAAAGTGCAAAACTTTTGCGTCTAAGAGTTAACTCGAATCGTTGGAGAGAATACCAGTGGTGTTATATATGTTATCGTTACATCCTTGTTGAACTTTCTAAGCAGAAAGTATTCACCTTTATGCTTGTCTCTTCTTTTTAGTGAAAGCAGAAGGCAAGGGTGAAACTGATGTTTTATTTATTAATCTTTCTGGTTACGATCTTGGTCGGAGTTATATTTGGATCCTTGGTGTGGGGGATAGTCGCGCAGCGCGTGGTACCGCCGTTCCGGCCACGGAGTAGTGGTAGCCCTGTCAAAGTTGGTGTCGTGCTTGGTTCTGGGGGCCATACGAGCGAGATGATACGTGTGCTGAACACCCTACCACATTCTTTCTGGGAAAACAGTCATCCCTTTTATGTAGTGAGTAATACCGATAGACATTCCGCTCAACTAGCCCGCGATTTTGAACAAACCGCCTTCAAGCGCAGAGGGGTTTTACATGTCATACCTCGGGCTCGCGAAGTGGGCCAGAGCTACTTCACCTCAATTAGAACAGTACTTCTCGCTCTTTGGAGCTCCCTTATCGTGGTGTATCGAGAGAAGCCAGACGTACTGCTGACCAACGGCCCTGGGGTATGTTTGCCGGTTATACTAGCCGGTTTTTTGCTCCCTGCATGGTGTCCCTGGTACGTTCGTCGACGGCCCATCATTGTGTATATGGAATCCTTTACTTGTGTGGAGCATCTTTCTCTGACGGGTAGGCTTCTTGCCCCTTTCCTAGCTGATATCTTCACGGTTCACTGGGAAGCTGTGCAGGTGGCGACGGCCCGAATTCGATGGCGAGGTCAGCTGTATTGTATAGGAAATAGATCCAAAACGAATGACGATGTTGCTAAAGCAGCACCTCACGAGCAAACCCTACGAGAAAACTACGCGCTCGTCACGGTAGGCTCCACCCGCTTTGACGAGCTCATTTACGCGATGCTCAATACGTCGGCCTGGACGACGCTGCGGGCCCACTTCGCAATTGATAAGCTTTTAGTGCAGTACGGTGCGATGGACTTCACGCCACTTCCCAACCAACCGATGCGGTGGGACGCAGACCCGGCGAACCTCTCTACTGGGATTTGGAGAGGGACCTGGGGAGGGGTGGTCGTTGAGGCCTTTTCCTACCGCCCTAAGCTGGATCAATGCATATCCGATGCGTCCCTGGTTATTACACACGCCGGGGCGGGGACGATACTCGAATGCCTGAACGCGCGGTGCCCAACAGTAGTCGTGCCGAATCGGCGGCTTATGTCAGACCATCAACTCGACTTAGCAAATGCATTGATGCGAAGGGGCTACTTATACTGTGTTTCTGTGGAACAGTTAGGGGATCAACTTCGGACGCTTAATCTCAACAAGTTATCTGTGTACCCCGGCATGGATGAAGATTTACTTATAGCAAAACTAACCTCACATTCAGTTCACGACAAAAATAACTTGGCTGAGGAATAAAGCTAATTGATAAAAGTAACGAATATGCATGTGCGTATGCTTCGATCACCATTACATTACTAGTATGTACTTCCCTGTCTTATACGCAGATATATATATTAGCTCTGTTGCTAGTGTTTTAAGAAGTTGAGGAAGAAGGCAATGGAATTACATTTCATTTCATCTTACTGCGTATATGTTTTAATGTCTTGTGTGCACTAATCTCAATTCACTCTCCATTCCGCTCACTGATTTTTTTATTTTGCTTAATTTTTTATTAAACAGCTATAAATTTGTTATTCGCCGGAGTATAGCACGTTATTGACTACCCACAATGAATGCCGAACGAGCCGCTGCAGGTGTAATTGACCTCATTAGTTCTAATAAGTTGTCCGAAGCGCAGGTGGCATTAGAAAATGCACTCCTCAAGTACCCAAAGAACAACAACGTAGAGGTGGCTGAAGCATGCCTCTTACTTCAGAATGGTCAGGTTTCCATCGCGAAAGAAAAAGCTGAATTCCTCAGCACGCAGGGCATCACAAATCCCACCGCTATCAACGCCCTAATAAACACTCTACAACGGTGCTGTGCGTGGAAGGCTCTTGTTACAATATTTGAGCGCAATCCAGCGGCTCAAACGGACAAGAAAACCTTGGAGTCTTTGGCCCTAACGTACGTGCGGATGCGGGACTACGCCAAAGTGCAGGAAATCGCTACCCAGCTCTACCGTAGATTCAACGAGGCGAAGCACCAAGTGTGGCTTGTTCAGGCCTGTCTTGGGCAGGTCCCACGCGGCAGCAAAGACCACCTTGCCCTCCGGCTCGCCACGAAGCTGCTCGAGGCGGCGGTCTTGACGGAGAAAGGCGTCATCGTCCCGACGACCGTGCAAACCTACGTCGATGCATTGATTCAACAAATGCGGTACGACGACGCAGTTGGCTTTCTTTGCAGTAAACTTGGCGCGCGGATTGGGGTGCTCGAGACGCGTTTAGAAGTCCTGGCGAAGGTTCTGAAAAGTCAAGGGCATCTTGCCAAAGCGAACGCCGTAGCCAAATTTCTTTGGAAGCGACGACCAGAAAACTGGACCTCATTCGAGGCCTATGTGAACACCCTCAGCGATGCCAAAGCGGAGGTGTCTGAAGAGCGGCTGATTTTAGAGAATCAACAATCTGGTCAGGTGATCACTATTGATTACGCAACAAAAGATAACAGGCTGGAGGATGCATTGCGATTGGCAAAAGAACTCCAGGCAGAAAAGAGTGGCCAGGACGGTCAAAAGCTGGAGCGGGGACCCTTTCTTGCAGAACTCTCACTTTTGGGGCGTCTGGATGCTACCGCTCTTCAGACGGCAGTTCTGACTTACGCACAGAGGTTTTACCACAACCCATCCTGCTTCCTGGACCTTTCGACATTTTTGACGAGTGAATCGAGCTTGGCAATCTACAATTGGTCCATCTGCGAAGAGACAGAGACTGATGATCGCGATGAGGCTAGCCTGTTAAGGAGTCATTACCGCCGTATTTTGGGGATACGTTGTCTTGTCTCATCATGGGGTCTCACATCCGAGTCTCAGCCCACTATTGAAGAGATGCAGACACTAATAAAGTCCTGCCTATCGGCATACAATGACGCGAAGCCTCTATCGACATCACTCGCGTGGAGCGAGGAAGGCTTGTGTGATGGATATATCAGCGTTGCCCTCAATATCGCTCTGCGAGGATACCTAAGCCATGAAAAAGACCTTCAGTGGATTGTTGACGGGCTTAATATGCTGAAACACGTGGATCGTCGCATGAACAACCCGGGATGGCTTATGATTTCGGTGTGCTTTGCGCAAATGTTGGGGCTAGTAGATACGGCAGCACTTCACCAATTGTCCTTTCGTAGTGTGCAACACGACACGATGACCCATATAGGGTACTGGCCGTTGGTGCGGGGCTTAGAACTAAAAAAACTAGCTACCTGGGAAAGTATGGCGATGGATTACTACTCACGGCTGGAACGCGACTGCAGTCAACTGCGTACTAACATATTTACATACATTTCGTGGCCTGCTATACAGGACGTGCACGAATTTGAGGAAAATCAGGAAAACTCTTTGTCTCGTTGGCTCATCATTCCACACGAGTGTGTTTCAAAGCTTAAGGAGTGCCAAACTCAAAAAAGTATTTTTGAGCTTTTGTTATCAAGGGGGCCGGAGCTATGGAATGCATCTCAGAAACTCTACACAGAAAAAGTCGATGTACTAACTGACAACACTGACTTGCTCGTGGTGAAATCCGTTATACTAGCTGATATCCATTCCGAAGAGGCTCAACAACTGACCGATAAGCTGGTGGGCATGTCTACCTTTGAATGTCGGCTGACGCGTGGTCTCCAAATGTTGGAAAGCCTGTTGATGCTACATGACCTGGTGAGACTGGAGCGGCATCGCCACGAGCTTACCACCGTCTCCAAGCCAAGAAAATCGAACAAAAAGGCTCTTCAGAACATAAATAGCGCACAAAAATCACATCCACGGCTGTATTGCCCTTCTCTTTTAGACCTTCGGAAAGCCAAAGAACAATGGAATGGTCGGCGATTGGACTGCTTTCCAGCGATCAATACCATTTCGGAAGGACTTCTGTCCTATATACTGTCCGACGGCACCGCAGTGGTGTCATATGATGATGCCTTTGGGGATTATCTTCAAGCACTCGTCTCAGAAGACAACTCTTCAGCGAACTTTGAGGAATTTTTGTATCCTGAAGCATATATATTGGTGTCTCTGGTGCGGACTGGGGATCTATCCAAAATTCCTGTCAAGAAATGGGCTGTCACCCTGCAACGGATTTTGGAAACCGCTCTAAGCCGTTACGAGTCTGGTGTATGGCCAACACTTGCAGCAATAACAGTAGCGCCCGATGATCTAGTAGAAAATTTACTCCAAGAAAAACTGAAGCGAGTGAAAAGGTACTTAAGCGATTTGATTGTGGATGTGGCCGCGTCCACACGAAGAAATTGACCTGAATATTCGCTCAATGACTTTTTTAATAAGTCTTTTCTGAAGCTCCATCGCCGTGCCTCCTTTTTCATGGTTATCCTTATCGTGTTATTTGTTTTGTTTAGCCTTTGATATATACGAAAATCTTTCTAGAGTAAATGATAATACAGCAAAAAGTGCTGCTAGTTAGATGGAAATCATATAATATTTTTCGGAAAATCAATTCTGATGCCTTCTCAAATATTTGCACGGTTGAAAGAAAAGGTTTGAGGAGTGAACGGTAAGGGCTCGTATAACTTCATTATTTGTTCAATAACAATAAAAAAAAATACTATGGAATGGGTATGTCCCTGTTTAGATTGAATATTTGAATTCATTTTTATTGTTATTTACCTTCATGTCTTCTTGGTTCAACAGCAAAATCCCATTAATTATAGTTAGGGTCTTTTAAGACCGTTAGATATGTCGACTAGTATTGAATACCAAAAAGGGACTGATACGAAGTATGACGACGTCAAAAAGGATTCCCAAGAATATGCATGCGCACCGTCCAGCTCGTCTATGAGCTCTATTTACATTCTACCTCACACTTCATGTAACCCACGTGTTTCCGATCGCACGACTCTCATGGTATTAGAAGATATTTTCTTCACTTACGTCGGATGCCCCTCGACCAAAGAATTCTTTCTGCTTCAAAAGGATGGGATGGAACTTCAGGGTCAAATTAAACAAGGGTGGAATATACCCAACATCGCTCTGGAGCCGGTTGTGCCGGAACGTCTTTTGGCATGGCATACCACGATCGATCTCAAGCGTCAACTCAACCACGAGGACACATTGGGGAGTACCCTTTTGAACTCCACCACCCAAAACTACTTAAGACGCACCTTCGCGCACGATGCGAAGGACGAGCACCAGCTTTTACCCCTTATTCTGCCACTCTTGGAGGCGCTGCCGGCGCCGACGCGGTGCAATATGGAGGCGATCAACGTCATGCGTGAATTGGTGGGTCAGCATTTGCGCCACCTGTTCGGCCTGGTGGATGCGGTTTTGAGCCTAAAGGGGCGTTGGGGACGGCTGGACGAACGGGAGCGTAGTCGTCTCCATGCCGTGATGAAGGCGGTGACAACCACGCGCGTGAAGGGTCTCTCCACACTACAGAAGGGCTTTGTTGAGCTGAACTTCAGTGAACTGGGCCTGAGTAGTTTGAGCGCGGAGATAGCAAACTACACCGAGGTGCGCGTTTTGCGGCTGAATAGAAACCGTAACCTCAGACACCTGCCGATGGTGCCACCGACGTGCCAGACAGTATTGGTCGGTGCGTGCAGCCTTGAAACAGTCGCCTTTGTGCCAAAGCAGGTCGGGCCTTCTATACAGCCAATTTTTTCACGTGTACTCGTGATGGGACTTTCCTATAATTTCCTAACCAATCTTACTTTCATGCGTTGTTTTCCTTCTCTACGCATTTTAGATATTACAGGGAACCGTTTGGCCTCCCTTGACGATGTTGTGGCGTCTTTGCAAGAGCATCAGGTTCTGGTGGACATCTGCCTCGCAGAAAACCCTGTCTCACTTTTAGATGGATACCGACATTTTATAGTGAAAGCATGTCAAAGGCTAAAACACTTAGATGGACAACGCATACATGCAGAGGAAAGAATACGTGAAGCACCGTTGCCTCCAGAGGCAATCCCCGTGGTCACTCAACCTTCTGTGAAGCAGCGAGCATCACCCCAAAAAATTAAACGTCTTTCCAACTTATTCAACACCCCTTCTCCTTTGCACTCTTCGCTTTTGACTCACAACCAGTCTGATATTTCCCATAACACGGTGTTTCTCTCGGCCCAAATCGTCGCCCTTCGTCAGATATCTCCACTGTTCCACACACCCCTGACCACCACCTCTATCGACGAGCTGCTTCCCACCCATTCAGATCTATGGCAGCAGGTGGTCAACGCGGTGCCATGTTTTGATTCCATCTCGACCTGTGACCCCTCTCAGAGGAACCGACCCACCCTCACGGAGCTCTGGGCTATGCACAACTTGGTCCCCCATCTTGGGGGCTCCAAACCAGTGCACCATGGCATACCGCTCTACACCCATTCTTCCTCCCTTACCCTGAAGGGTGGCTGGGGGCCTATTGTCGATCCCCACAACAATGCGGATTACCTTGTGCCCATTGTATTGACCGATATTGCGCTGACAAAAGGGTTTCAAATAAATGGCACCACGCCTTTGAGCGCGGGTGCGGAGCGCTCTGGGGGTAAATTGACCCCTTCGGGTATGCATGCGCAGCAAGCGCGCAAAATAGAGGGCCATGCGATGATAAGTGGTGGAGCAGCGACCAGAGGTAAAAGCCCTATTCTGATGTCAAACAGAGAAAGCGGAGATGTGTACCGCCCCCCACTAGATTGCTCCACCTTTACACAGGATATTCCAATAAGCGAAGAATTGTCGGAGTGTCTGGCAAGGGCGATCAGACTCCGTGTAGAAGTCCACGATACCGTTGAACTGTCGATCATAAATAGTTTACGAACTCACAGTCGGGGAAGTAGACGAGAGAGTGTTAGTAAAAGCTCAATGGAACTCCGTAGTGGTCGTCGTCAAAACCTACATAGCTTCAAAAACTCGATCACTCATACACCACCTCTTGAGGCTACCACCGAGTACGCGAAAGATATGGTTGAGACGCATGTATATCAGCTTGGGGATATCTTCTTGCATCCCGGCCCCTTGCTAGCGCTACCTTCCACGTCATTCTACTGCTCTCAATTGGTACTGAAGGGTAGACTACTTCTAAGTGAGGCAGACAGGAAGGCTGAATTCCGATCCTTGCGGGAAGATCAGGCCACGCTGCGCAAAGCCCTAGAAGCATATACTCGTGCAGCTGAAGCGGCATCCGTCTTATCGTCGGAAGCATCCGAATTGATGGACAAGGACAACCTTAACCGGGCAGAATTGTCGGTCCACAGTCCTCATTCTTTCTTATTACACCCTTCCATTAATCGTCAAAGTCACAACAATAGGAGTGGCTCATCGGGCTATGCACACCATTCTGGGATAACACCATATTTACAGCGTGTTTTACTATGTGGCGCTCGAGTCGTAGCTCGGATAACTCGCCTACAGGAGCTGTACAAGGCGGCTGATAATTTGGAGGTGGAGGTGAAGTTGTGTCTCGGACGTGGCCCCGTTGACCCATCTCTGCAGGAGGTCGCACCACGCAAAGGTAAAGGTACCAATAAGCATAATGCCCGCACAAAATGAACTAAAACGACAACAAATAACTCATTTGAGAGCAATAAGAAAGTAGAGGAATTTTTTCAGTTACTTGGGAAGATAAAGATGCATGTGTTTATCATGTAAACTAACCGATCCGTGTTTTTTGTTCAATCGATGTATATTACAAAAAGGTATTACAACCCTCAAGAGTCTTGACATGTTATGGTATGGCATCTGACTGCTTGTAATGTAACATCTACACACCACCATTTTCCCGAAAAGGCGATATTGTAATCGCCAACTTAAACCACATGTATTAGGCCCCTCACCTTTGCTTAATAACACTATATACTTTGCTTGAACTCGCGTTCGATAATTTATTTACCTCTTGATAGTATTGTTCATTTCTATTTTGCCTATGGAAAATTGAAACTATTAATATTTCAACTCTTAAGGTAATTATCTTCTCTTTTTTTTCCTTTTTGAAAAGGGGGCGGCCCAAAACAATAGTTGTTACACATTTAAAATAAAGCGAAATAAATGGTTCTTTGTCGTAATACTGTGTGCCTAGTTCTGGCTACCTTGCTCCTCTTAGCTCAGTTTGCTACTTTGTCAGTGCATGGTGAAACAGACACTATTCGTTTTCAGCACCAATTTGATAAGAAGCCGGTACTGGAGTGGTCTGTAAATGAAGTAGTGGAATGGATGAACAACACCATTGGCTATGCGGAGTATAGTGACTACGTACGGAAACATCTAATTGATGGACCGACTTTGCTGGAAATGGAGCCTGTAGACTTCGAAAGCTTTTTCCCAATCACAAGCCCTCTACATGTGATTAAAATCCAAGCCCATATCAAACTGCTTCGTGGGCAATGTTCATGCCACGATGCGACGATCATAACAGGAATGCACAGCTTTTGGACGTACATGAAGCATCACAATGTACGGACATGGGTTGAGGGCACCACAGCACTATACTTTTCACGCATAACTATGCTCAGCGCTTATCTGTTTGATCATCAACTGTATATGGACGTAATAAGTTCTGGAAGGAGGTTCGAAGATGAATATAGTAAGATAGGGAACACTGCGGTAAATGTACAAGACGGCGGTGCAGGGCTACGTTCCCGAAAGTTTGTTTACTGGGTTTCTTGGATATTCGCGCCAGACCTCTATCTAGCGTATCACTGCGCCAGATTTAGCGGGGTAAATTATTTTCTGATGCCTATTATGGTCATTCACTTCATCACTCAAGCGGTTAATGAATATTTTATTCTCTATACAATTTATAAGAAGGCAGCTTTCACCCCCGGGACGGGTATCTTGGAACGCATTTGGTGTATTTACTCATACACCATCTTTGCTCCCATTGCTGGGCTCGTGGTAGGGTATGCGTTCCCAATTATACTGCAGTATATCTGTGTATTAGCTCTCATTATTCATAACCTAGGCACTTTACTTGCATTAATAGCGCTTATATATTTTAGGGGGAGTCTAGAAGCATCACAAAGCAAGGACAATGGCAAAGACGTGAAGGAAACAAAAACAAGCACACGTACCAATACAAATGCCGCCGATGATAAGAACAATATGTCTAGTGGGAAAATTGACTAATATTGATAAAGAAAATTTTGAAGAGGATTAACTAATGAAGATTATATATAGATATATATATAATCATGTGATTATAAATCTGCAAAGTATGGGCAATAACGTAGTTGCTATGCTATAATTGAGGGTAATATTTCTGGGGACTCGCTAAATTCGATTTGTTGTTACTAAGTTTACCTAAATGATTAAGTCGTATTTTCTGATATTTTTGATAAAGCATACGTAATTTTTTCCTGATAGGATTGTAAGACGAAACATCTGCAAAACATTTTCTTTTTCATAAATAATAATAATAAAAAGCAATAGATATTTACAAAAGCAACAGGTCTGAGGGCGCTGATATGCACTTTTTTAAACATAAAGCTTCAAGCCAGAATCGTTCCAACGATACCAAAGAGGATCTTGAGCAGGCGGTATCCTCTCAGACGCCGGCACCTCTGTCGCCTACAACGCAAAACTTTCCTGGTATGGCGAAGCCTCTGACAAGGCCTCTCTTCCGAGAGCCTGGGGCATCCGTATCTTCCCTAGAAACAGGAGAAGAACATTCGAATGCTAAGCCTCGCCCACGTGGACAGGGTAAAGCGGTGCATAAAAAAAAAAAGAGGAAGAAAACACCATGGATACGACTTCGCAAATTGTCCATGATATCACAAGCCGTTGTGATACCGTGTTGGAGCGTGCGCACCAACTGCTAGCGCGGGCCAAGGAGCAGGAAGAGTTGGTGAATAGAGCTCTCAAAGAGCATCAGTCCCGAC
>HF955201.1:1277949-1293363 GCA_000982615.1 Phytomonas sp. Hart1 | reverse complement strand
CGATGAACACATTGTACTCGTCTTTCCTGTGGGATCTGAACGACTTTGTGAGTGAGAACAAGACTCAAGAATGGGCACACGACTAGCACAGTGTGCCTTTCTGAGATGCTCCGTGGGTTGTCTTTTGCCGTACCGCCGTCTCTCGAAACCTTCTGCGGCGGCGTGTGTATCAGTATGTGTGGTGTTAGTTTGAATGGGGTATTCGATCCATTATTGTTGTGCATTTTCCGTTTCTCTGTTTTCCTGTGGCTCTTGGGTGCTTTGTTGTATTATCCGGTTGGCTCCCCATCGGTTGCGATAGTGAGTCCATGAGTCTTTCATTCCTCAAACTCATTCGGTTGTGCTTTAGAAAAATATTTAAGATAGCGACAAAGGTGGTTTATAGGTGTCGAAAGAAAGTCAAAGTTTCAGCTTGGCGACAGTTATTTGAGAGTTTATGTGTTGTTTGTTGTTACTTGCACTATTCCCTTCAAATTTCTTATCGATTTCTTACGCTTCCTGCATCATATTTGGTTTTTCTTTTGGAAACTCATATATGGATATCTAAGAGTACGCCAATGTTTTGAGGAGGCACGTGCGACACGTGAAGTTATAGGTAATATCTTTTAAACAAAAAAGAATTAACTTTTATCGACGCCGGTGGGTCTCTACCTACTTACTTTCGCTGTTTAGCTCTCGCGCCCCTTCTTTCATTGTTGGGTTGAATGCTGTTTGGAAAACAATCGATTAAATCCTGCCTTTCCGTCATAAACACCTGCAGTGGCGCTCGTGAGGGGCATTCGATCTATGAAAGCGCATTACAACAGCACCTCGACCGCTGTGGCGTTGTACATCGTGAGGTACTAATCCCTAAGTACGATGTCAACAACGCCCTCCATGCTTACCTTCAGCAAGCGGACTGTTTGGTGGTTTGTGGTGGTGATGGAACGGTCTCGAGCGTTGCTAATGCGCTGGGTGCAACGCAGCAGGAGGAATTTCTCCGAAAGCCCATCGCTGTTGTACCTGCAGGTCTGCAGAACAGCATCGCTCATTCCTTCGGTATGATATCACCTGAACGCTCGCTATCAAGCCTGATCATGGGTCGGACGGACGCGGTACCACTGTGGGAGGTGCGTGTGAACACGGCGCCGTCGCTGGTACGCTATGTGTGCTCCTATGTGGCAGTAGGAGCGTACGCCAGCATCGTGCAACGCTTTCACCAACTTAGTCAAGTTGGTGATGAGTATTTTGCGCTCCCGATGTTGCGCCACAGGTTTCACGCCGCTGCGTTATACACAGCTTTCAAGCGCGATGTGGTGCCCTGCGCAGTGAATCTGAAAACGCACACAGGCCTGCCCTCTACTCAAAATGTGACAGCCATAGAAGGCGCAGGGATTTGTGTGTTGCGTCACAGAGGACCCTTGTGGTTGCTAATCGCAGCGCAGATGCCCCTTCAGCACGGTGGCTACTCGCTGACTCCATGCGCGACATACAAGCGGGGGACACTGAGCGCAACAGTCGTCACGCCCGAAGCGACGCGTCTGCGTATGTGGCACTTGCTGAGTCGTGAAGCCAAGGAAGGACACGTGCTGGAAGAAGATGGGGTGCACATTCATCAAGACCTCACTTACCTTCAAATTCATTACGACCCGATCCTTTACGGTAGTAGCGGGGCGCGTCAGGAGGGCTTAGATAAAGTTAGCTGCGGTGGCCGTGAAAGTGTCGGTGCGCCCTCAAAAGAGGACTTCGAACACTCCCTGCTTCTAATGTTAGATGGTGAAGAGACATGGGTGTTGCCTGGCGCAACAGTAACAATTCAGAAATCTACGCGATCTCTGAACTTTCTTGTATGTTAAAGGCAAAGGGAAGCGAGAGAGATAAAGTTCATTGCGCAGCCGATGTGGATGCGTCTAAAATGTTTTACCAAGCACCTCGAGAATGGGTGTGAAAAAAAATCGATTACTTATCCTGGGTGGCTTGCGGCGACTTGTGCCGCCCGCTGTCTTTTTATTCTGCCTATCATGGTAATGACGGTACTTCAAGGTGTTTTATCTCTTATTTATTTGCTTTGGAGCCTCTTAAATGAGAAACCTGAACGGAAAGTAAAAGGAAACTAATAAAAATATTCTTTTTTTTTCCCTTTCCCCAGCTGATTCACAAATTTAGTCTCCTGAAAGCTTATGCATCGCAACGATCCCAATGCGGGTAGCGAGTCTCCACCGCGGCGCCGTTTTCACCATGACTACGACGCAGAGGAATACGCTCCTCGCGTTAAAATGCATGGGCAACGCCCGGTGGACTTCTATTCGACAGCCATCCGCTATGTTCAAACGTGGCACTTACACAAACGCACCCCTTACGGGTACCACGTGCCGCCCCATGAATATTTCACCAAGGACCTCCTTGCCTGCACGGAAACCAGCTTCAATCCTTCCACTGCGTTATGCACGCAGTGGGCAAGCACTTCTTTTCATCCGGACGCACGGTCCAGTCGAGTGCGAGTTCCGCTCTACGCCCTCCAGTGGGCCGCCAATGGGCGGCGTCTGCTATGCTCGACTGGTCGTGGTGAATTCTTGCTCTTCAACGGGCGCTCCTTCGGACTGGAGGTGAAAACGGTGGCGCATGAAGATAGGCACCCGTGCCGTGCCCTCGCCTGGGGTGGACGCACCGATGTCATTCTCAGTGGTGATGACGCAGGCAAGATGAAGGTTTGGCGATCTAACTTTGTGCTAATGGCGGAGCTCGATTCAAACCACCGTGCCGTGCGAGAAATCACATGGGCCCCGCTGGAGGCGAAGTTCTGCAGCTCGGGGCAGGACGGCACGGCGCGAGTTTGGGATACCCAAACGGTTGGCTCCCGCGGCTCCACGGAGCAGCCGGCGCAGGAGGAGGTGAAGCTTGAGGGCCACGGCGGCGACGTGACCACCACGCACTGGCACCCGTACCGTTCCCTTATCGCAACCGGGAGCCAGGACATGCAGTGCCGGCTGTGGGACCCGCGGACAGCGGCCCGCGGCAGCATTGCGGCGCTCTGCGGCCACAGCCAACCTGTAACACGCGTGCGCTGGCACCCCGACGGCCGTACGGTGCTGAGTGCGTCGAAAGACGGAACCATTAAGCTTTGGGATATCCGCAAGACGCAGCCAGAGTTGATCCGCTTCAAGGGTCATAGCGACAGCGTAGACCATATTGAGTGGCATCCAGTGGTACCTGACCTCTTCGCAAGCTGTGGTGCGGATGGACGCATCATGTACTGGATGGTCGACGAGTGTGACGGCACCCCAACGCACGGCGTGCTGGAAGCCATCAAGGACGCCGCCACCATCGAGGCTGCACATGATCGATTTAGAGAGAAGGCAAACCCAGTCTTCACATTGGCGTGGTGCCCACTGGGAAACCTGCTGGCATCATGTAGGACAGAAGTAAAGTACTGGAGTCGTAATAAGCCTGGCGCGCTGGAGGAGAAAGAGAGGGGCGCAGAAGATGAGGATGTCTTGGAGGATGACATAAATGCAGTGTGATGAGGGTATTGTACCCTCTCTCCTACTGTAACTATAAAGGGTACATGTTTATTTTCTAAATGTTTGGAAATAAAGAATGAATTTGAAAAAAAAGAAGACATGGTTTGCCTTGCGCTATGTTGTCAAAGAGAAACGGGTGCACACAGCCTCCCTGTCCAGAATGAATAAAACGTCACTTTATCACCACCAGTTGGATTGTTAGTTGTAATAACAATACTACTTAAAACGAATCACATGGATTTAATTGTAGGGATTCTGCGGTACACACATCTGTCTCCAGCTGAGCTTATCGAGGACGATACCTTGAGTGTGGGGCAGCGGCATCACCGTTGGGTCGCTTGGTCTGTAGCGGAAACCCTATATTGCCGACAGGACCCTTTTAGCTTTGTCTTCGGACTCAGCGCCTTCCTTCCCGTATTCATTATGATTTTCCTTGCTGGGCTGGCGAGTGCGCCCTCCACACAACGGGTGCCGACACTAGTGCTGCTCCTTGGGCTGGTCTTTAACACGGGGCTGAACATTGTCATAAAAAAGGTCGTACGTAGCCCACGTCCAGCGCACCCTGCCGCGGCGTACAGTGTTTCCCAGGGTATGCCCAGCAACCACGCTCAGTTTATATGCTTCTTCATCGTGTATTTACTTCTCAAGGCCAAGCCCGGGGCGGCACTGCATGTACCTGGTAACCCTGAGTCTGCCAAACGGAGCAACTTATGGAAGAGAAATAGAAATGGTACAAAGGGTAATATGCCATCCATAAGCTCGAGGGAATCAATGCCCTTGGAGGGGCCCTCGCCGTGCCTGAGGCTTTTATATCTTGTGACAGGGACGGTGGTGTGCGTCGGGAGGGTGTACAACGGACATCACACTGTAGCACAGGTATTGGTAGGGGCATTGCTAGGGCTATGGATGGGAAATGTGTGCACGATGTCTAGTGTTCAACAACTTTTAGCTGTCATTGCGGAACGGTGTGTGGTGCCTATAATGCTAGTATGTATCCATTGGATCCAGTGGATCGTATAGATGGTAAGTTCTCATGTTAGCCTCACATATCCGAGAGGATATTGTGGCACTAAAATATATTGTGGAAGCTGTTTTATCGCAAATGACAGGTGTATTGAATCCCCAAGATGTTTCTTGGTAAGAATGCAATTGTCTTTTTCTTGTACCCTTCAGGATGTCGCTATGTGGGTGTCGTCATGTGGTGTGTTGACTTGATCTATATTCCATCTCCTTTCTCCACTGCCATCATGTCATTGGATGGCTATTTATTTGCTTCCCCTTTACTAGAAAGGTCTCGTTAACACATTTACACATATTTCCGTATTATTAACTATTCTCAAGCCTCCTCCCTCCGATAATCATGTCTTCAGGTAATTTCGCAAGACAGGTGCTTACGGGGCCTGGCCTCGTTGATTCTCTGAGCAACCTCATTATTCGACCACCTCGTGATGAATACACAGATAATGATCTGAAACAAGAGATATTAAAATTTAATGATAATCCTGACAACATTTTTTTTAGGCATGATATAGAGCTCCAAAACATGCGCGGTTTGACCATACAGTGCTCTTGGTATAAGCCTGTTATGCTTGATGAACATGGCTCACCTAAAGCTAAGCGGCGACCCTGTGTAATCTACTGTCACGGCAACCGCGGCAACCGTCTTAATGCTTTAGAAGCAATAAATGTGCTGGAGAGCGGCTTCACTCTTTTCGCATTCGACTTCTGCGGCTGCGGCAAATCAGATGGGGAATACATTTCCTTGGGCCATTATGAAAGACAGGACCTGGCCGCGGTAGTGGAATACCTTCGAAAGCAGGTCGAAGAGGTGAGCAGCATCGCCATCTGGGGTCGCAGTATGGGGGCTGTGACCGCCATCATGTACGCAGCCAGGGACCCTTCTATCAACTGTATCGTGTGTGACTCCCCCTTTTCTTCACTGAAGGAGCTCATTGACGATCTTGTGATCCAGTACACTGCGCCGGCTTTATCATGGGTTTCAAACTTCATTGTGAGTAATACTGTCAAAGTAATTCGCAGGAACATCGTCAAGCGTGCCATGTTTGATATCGATGACATTGACACGGTCAAGTTTGCTCGGGACTGTAAAGTTCCGACGATGCTTATACACGGCGAGGACGATGACTTTGTTCTCCCAGAGCACTCCAAGAGGGTATATGATGCTTTTAAAGGATTATGTATCCGTATGTTAGATCAAGGTGGGCACAATGATGAACGTGCTCTAGAAATTTACAAGAAAATTCTAGACTTTATCACTCAAAACACCAGAAATGAAGTGAAACGAGAAGGTGATGAACCGTGTGAGGATTCCGATATTAAAGTCCCTCCAATCCTCACGACGATTGCCGAGAGCTGACATTCCATTTGTGAGTATTAAGTTCTTGTTTAATTGTGGCTTCAAAAGTTGAAGCTAAGCAAAATAATCTATCCTCCAGCTTAAATCTTCTTTATCTTCATTTATTTCTCATACATCCCGTGTCACTGAGGAATGCAGTATTACAAAAAATTACAGACGCAAACGGTGGAGCAAACAGTCATAACAAAATCTAAATTATTTTTTGCTTCCTTTCACCTGCTCATGCAGGGATGTACAAAGGTATATGGAAAAGGAATGCTCATGTCGTATTTTCCCTATTAGGGATTGCAGTGTGTATGTTAATATTATGATATAGTTTACAACCCTTCATGTTCTCGAAAAATAATAACCATCTTTATTTCCCGATATCAGTTAACAAATTGTTTTTGGGCCCTATGTATAATGTATTCATTCAGCTACTTGCGCACTACGGATTCATCGACAAGGCAATTAACTTCGTTCTTTACATTTCACTAAACAGTGTAGAGCATAGGGCAGTGATAATTTACGTGACCTTTGTCAGCACTTGGAGTAGTGGCAAGTGGTGCTTGGGCTTCATTGCTTCTACGATATTTTTACTTTCTCTTCAGTTTATCATGTTACTTTTCACTCAGATAATGTGCAGAACCCAACGTCCACAGCCGGATGGGGTCGGATTGTGAAGGTGAAGAAGTATTGGATACAATGTGCCTCTAAGTCCTGTGCTACCCTTTCTTTTGGAACACTCCCCTCTCTTCAGTTGACGTTTTGGTTTTAGTATTAGCCCTAGTCTCTTTTCGTCTGAACAGCATTACGCTACAGGCCACTCGTCGTCGTTATCTATTGTCAAGACTTGTGAATTTTTACTTTCTCATGCTGCTCTCTAGTATTTTTGTTCACCAAATTCTAATTCATATATACAAAACTTGAACAGTTGGCAATTTATATACTGATTAAAATTTAATGATGTTTATCTATTTTATGGGAATATTGGGTTTTTTACTTTCATGCTTGATGTATTTCATTGCTATGATTAAATGTCTGTAGTAGTTTAACACAAAATTTTACTTTACCTACGTACAGATTCTTTTGTACCTTTCCATATAATGTTGTAACTTCACCGACTATATATTATTCATCATTTTATTCATTGGAAATTATTTAAAAAGGGATTCTGAAGAAACTCTGTTTGAATTCTTACTTTTTTTCACTTTTACTTATCACTTCGTTAAAAAAAAGATGGAGGAACGCTTTAATCAAAAGGAAATTGGAAAAGAAGTATTTACATATTAAGTTAAACGGGAAAAATGGGGAGTGTTCTTCCAAAGCCAATTCTTAGCAAAGTAGTGGAGCGCTCGGGCAACTCATTCGTGAACTCCGCCAGCGCATCCATGAACGGATTTCGTTACACCATGGAAGACGCGCATATGAATTGCATTGAGGAAAATATTGCGTACTTTGGCATTTTCGACGGACACAGCAATGAAAAATGCAGCCAGTACGTCGCCGAGTCTTTGCCGGCGAAGCTGAAATCCCTAAAGGAGCCCATCACGGCGGAGATGCTGGAGTCGGTCTGCGTGCAAATCGACAAAGCCTTTTTAGAGCGCCACAACAACGGTGGCTCCACCGGGACTTTCTGCATTCTTCGCAAGAATGGACAGCTCACCATCGCCAACGTGGGGGATTCTCGTATTTTAGTCGTGCGGAAGGGCACTATCATCTTCGAAACGGAGGATCATAAGCCGTTTGACCCAACGGAGCGCGCGCGGATTGAGCGTTGTGGGGGGTTCGTCACGGGGAATCGCGTGGAGGGGGATTTGGCCGTCTCGCGGGCTTTTGGGGATGCAATGTTTAAAGAGGTCGGGGGTAAAAACCATCGGGATCAAAAAGTTATCGCGGTCCCGGACGTGTCAGAGGTGAACTGCCAACAAGGCGATTTGGTTGTGATCTGCTGTGATGGCGTTTTTGAAGGAAACTTCACAAATGTTAACGTCGCTCGGTTTGTGGGGGAGCAGATGACAAAATGTTGGGATGACCTCGCGGTGATTGCCTGTCGGGTGTGCGATGAAGCGATTCGCCGCGGTAGTCGGGATAATATTTCATGTCTTATAGTTCATCTGGCGGAGGGCACTTCGAAGGTGCGAAAATTCGGCGCCAAATCATTCGTGCCGGGTCCGCCTTTTGCACGAAACCACGAAGGCTGCTATACTGCGTATGTGAATATGGCCAAACTCGCCAATCTGACCTGCTCCGAGGCTCTCCAGAAGCGATACATGTTGCTCCAAATGCACGATCGAAAGATGCTTGGAAATCAGCCCCCGGTGATGCGCACGGCGTTCGAGGTGAGCGATGATGTGGATTTAGATACAGAACGCAGCTTCTTCGGCCGGGGACCTGCCCCCGGGAATGAAAATGCTTTCTTCGCTGCACTCGCGCAATGGAGTGGGTAAAAGGCAAAAAAAAGGCAAATTGTTTAGGGGAAAGAAAAAAAGAAAGGAGAGATAGGTGGGGAGGGGGAAGGGAAGAAGAAAGGGGCTTTATTCTTATTAATGTTATATGCGGAATATGAAAAATAGCAAAATTGGATTTCAAGTGCAAAGACTGGCTCGAGGAGACGCTTTTAGACGTGTTCTCCGAACGAGTCATTAGCTCGGGTATTGCACAAGTTTTATTGTTGTGGGTGTACGCAATGACATTAGGTTAAGACTGGTTGGTGTAAGACAAACCCAAGTAACTGGCATAGGGGAAAAGCAAGTTTAATAGAGACTATAAGCCTGATTTTTCCACTAACCCATTACTTCTACTCTTTCCTGAGAATCTCGATTGGTCTTCGTTTTTATGCTTTGTTTAGATGTATGTAACCTTTATTTACGAGTTTTTATTTGAATGAACTAATCGCACATCATTACTACAGCTATTTTTCCTGTTGTTTTACCCCTTTTGTTCTTCATGTGTTGCTGACCAAAAGGGTGAAGTGTTAAATAAATATTATTTGATGAAATCACTTTTTTGGATAGTTGTGGTCATTGTATTTTCACCTCTATTATAGACTTTATGAATGGTATTAGGGATAATAGTATGAAAATAGGGTAACCAAAAAAACAACTGAAGCATACATGAAGTGAAAAGAGATAAACATTTATGCATATATTTAGTTATAGGTTGTATCCTGCCTATGTATATGTATCTGTAGCTTATATTTTCTTATAAGTTAATCCATTAGAAAAATACATATCCATGAATATCTAAGACCTCTTTCACTCCATTCCTATGCTATGATGCTGATATTTCTCACATTTTTTATGAACACGCCTAAATACTATTTGTCATAATTTTTTCATAGTATTCAATCCGCAGCAAGCAGTCAAAAGGAAAGCTAAAGCACTTTAATATTTTAAAACTGATGAAAAAAACACGAAAATGTGTGGTGTGGGTCATTGAATTTCGATTTTGGGTGCATTAGAAATATATTATGAGACGTATGAATATTGTCAAGAAAAACGTTAAACGAAATTCTCATCACCTCATCTCAAAAAAATTACTGTTACTTTTAAGGTATGCTCTGAATGTTTCGATTAGCCTCTAACCCTTTATAATTCCATATTCACTAGAATTATTATTATTATTTATACTTATTATTAAAGCCACTACTAGAAATAGGGAAAAAATAGTATTTTATCTATCCTTTTGACAATAATTTTATTTCAAGTTATTCAGAGTGGTTCACTCAAAGGGTGAAGTAATTGAAAGGCAAAGTTTCTGGATACGGAAAAACGAGACAATCGTAATTATATATTTATATATATATTATATATGAAATACCTTTTGAAATATGATGCTCACTAAGGAGGAAGGGCCGAACGAATTTGGCAATAAATTGTACACCTTTAACAGCACCTACACCCTCGAGTTGCCCCAACACTACACGGTATTGGAGGTGATCGGTCGTGGTGCCTACGGCCTTGTGTGCAGTGCGGTCAACTCCACCACCGACGAGTATGTGGCCATCAAGAAGATCAAAAACGTCTTCGAGTCCGCGGTCGAGTGCCGGCGCATTCTACGAGAAGTCAAAATCATGACCTTCCTGTCACACCCAAACATCCTCGGTGTGAAGGACATTTTCACCCCTGCGAGGCCACGGGCCTTTACCGACCTCTACGTCGTGTCGGAGCTGATGAAGCAGGACCTGCAGTCCTTGTTGCGCGCCCCACGCACCCGTCTCGCGGCGGGCCACTGCCAGTACCTCACCCTGCAGCTCCTCTTCGCCCTGCGCTACCTGCACAGCGCGGGGGTGTTACATCGCGACCTGAAGCCTAGTAACCTCCTCGTGGACGCCGACTGCAACCTGCGGCTGTGTGACTTCGGGCTCGCACGGGAGGTCGGGGAGGAGATGACGGCCTACGTCGTGACACGGTGGTACCGCCCGCCGGAGCTGCTCCTGGGCTGCCAGGAGTACAACTATGGGGTGGATCTGTGGAGTGTGGGGTGTCTGGCGGTGGAGATGATCACCGGCGCGCCACTGTTCCGCGGTAATGACTATATCCACCAGCTCACCTTGATCGCGAAGCTCCTCGGCCCGCCCGACTTCGCGCGCGAACTTCCCAACACCTCTTCGGGCGCACGGGAGTTCGTGACGGGACTGTCGAAACAAAAGCGCCACACTCTGCAGGAGGTTCTTCCGGAGCTGCGCTGCCGTTTTTTCGACACCGTCTTTTTTGACAGCTTCGAAAATGACGATGAAATGGCTGACAAACAGAACGCATTGTCGCCAAATGAGTATTATGAACTGTTCGATGACTTTGTTATGGGGTTACTGAAGTATAAACCGAGTGCCCGCTTAACGGCAAGCGATGCCATCATGCATCCATGGCTATCGGATATACGAGATGAGAGGCCCGAGTGGGAGGGCTTCAAAACCACCGTACAGTTTAAGCCGAACTACGACAGCTATGGTCAATTATCTATTGAACAGCTTCGGAATCTTTTTATTGACGAAATCAAAAAATTCCACAACCTCAACAAGAACAACAACTAGGGAGAAAATTAAAAATCGAAGCAGTAAGATATTTTCACGAAAATAGATCTGAGAATCCTATCCTATGGCTTAAATATCTTTACAAAACGAACACTGGAAATTCAAACAATGGTATTATGCGAAATCTATTTAAAGAAAAAAAGAAATGCATTAAGAAAATGTTTATCATGGAACTAATGATATTTCTTCATGTATTCGAGTCTTTTAGAGTCAATACCGAGTTTTGTAGAGTCTCCTTTTATTTGGTGATTAATTCCTTTGTTACGATCACTTGCGTTGGTATTATTTGATAGTTGCGTGTATGTGTATGGATAGTTTTTTTCATACGTTTGCATCGTTTTAAACACTAATTAACCCATATGATTCCATCATTTTGTCTATAAAGCAAATTGAAACTATGTTATTTATTGATACTGAAATTGGAATTGCGAGCTCTTTCCCATAAATCGTCATGATAGCATTTAGCAAACAATACGTATATTGCTTGCAGGCTAGAGAAAACAGTACCTTTAAAATATATATATACTTCACTATACTCACTATATTGCTCAACAATCTGCAAAGCAATCCCTTAACATTGGGATATATGTATACAAGAATGACCCATCTAGCTTAAGGCGGATGTTGCCCATCTGGTGCCTATTCGCTATGGCTAGACTTACTATCCTAAATCAAAAGTCCAAGATCTTTAAACACGAGGGTGTTTTCGTACAACTCGGTTGTGATTCAAAATCTCTTGAGCTATGTACCCTTCAACTTTAATAACTTCTGAAAAATGTGCATGGACACGGTTTGGTGGTTCGTAGTTATTGTTCTTTTTTTTTTTGTAAAGATGTCGATGGGTAAAGGAAATTACAAAGTGTGTGATAATCCTTCTAGTGGTTCTCCATAGAAATTAAATCCTCACAATTTCACCTGAGCTACCTCAAATAATGTTTATGGATTATTCACCCGTTGTTGATATGGATGACTATTAACAGCAAACTCACCAGAGTAAACCTTTATTTATTTGGATGCTGCATTTCTAGTGTAGCATAGAATACGCTATATTAATATTATTGATGAAATTATCACGTTTGTTTGTTTGCTCAATTACACATAATCAATACCTTATTAGTGTTGTGGAACAATTACAAAACCTTAAAGAACCATGCTGAAGGTTTTCATACGCCTTGTAAATTCTTGAAATATGCAGTGTTTGTGTAAGAAAAGGATGCTGGTATTTGTCCTATCAGTTCGAAGCATAAGTAGCTCACATATATTATACGTAGATCTATATATAGAACAAAAAAAAAAAACTATGAAGGTACGGAATTCTACAAAAAATGGGCCCAAAAATATATCGGTATTTCTCCGCGTCCGGCCTCCTACATCCAATGAGGAAGGTCATTCCTTTGACAACATCGCTTATGATCCTACCGACGGTCGTGTGATCAACGTAAAACGTATAACTTCTGGTAATCCTATTCAAAAGAAATACCTTTTTAATTGTGTTTTCAAACCCAAAACGACGCAAAAAGAAGTCTACGATGTTTTTGCTAAAAACGCTGTGGATGCTGCGTTTGATGGACTGCATGGGGTGCTCTTTGTATATGGTCAAACCGGCTCCGGTAAAACGTTCACCATTAGCAATGATGACGGTAAAGTTGAAAATCTTGGGATGCTCCAGCGATCTTTAAAAGATGTGTGGAATCGCATCGCATTGGACAAAGATCACGACTACAGTTGTATGCTCAGCTACGTCCAACTGCACAATGAAATACTAACAGACATTTTAGATAAGGATCAAAGTCGTGTGCGCATTCAAATGGGCCCGGAAGGGGCCGGGGATGTCATTTTGGTGAAGGAAACTACGGGACTGCCGATTGAAAAGCCCGTCAAAAACTACGAGGAAACGATGCAGTTGTTTGAATTGGGGATGAGCCGGCGGGAGATCGCGAGCACCTCGATGAATCAAATGAGTTCCCGCTCACACACAATCTTAAACTTTCTCATAAATAAATCGCAGCGAACGAAGGCGGTCGCGGTGAAAAATGAAAGTGAATTGGGGGAGGATTCGCGCCCGTCGTGTGTCGCGCTCGAAGGACGTTTGATTTTCTGCGATCTCGCCGGGAGTGAGCGGCTCAGCAAATCCCACGCCGATGGTAAAAATCTCGTCGAGACCACGCATATTAATGGCAGTCTTTTGGTGCTGGGAAAGGTAGTCCACGCGCTGACAGAAAAACTACAACATGCGCCGTTCCGGGAATCCAAGTTAACCCGCATTCTTCAGTATTCCCTAATGGGAAATGGCGACACCTCGATTATCGTCAACGTTAGCCCGTCCAACGAAAATACGGAGGAAAGTTTAAGCGCGATTCAGTTCGGCCAACGCGCAATTCAAATCAAACAGGACGCCCTTCGCCACGAAATACTCGATTATAAGGCACTGTATCTCCAGTTGATGGCCGAGCTCGACGCGAAGAACGACAAAACCCTCGAAAGCGCGTTAAAAGAAGAGCGCGAGGTCTATGAATACCAAATTTCAACCCTGAAGGATCAGCTTTCCATGTTAACTTCGGAAAATGCGATGCTGCGAGGGGAGAATGCCACGCTTCGGTCCGGATTACCGCCGGAAACGCTAAACGACACGTTAAAATCGCTCGGGGAGAAAGACTGGAAGGAGGTGATGACAAAGACGCGCGAGATGATCGCGAATCGGGATGAAAAGATCCGCACGATCGATGATGAGCGGATGAAGTTGGCCCTGCTCTTTTCGATTGAGCAGCGAAAGTGTTTTAAACTCGCGCAAAAAATGCAAGCCACGATCGAGCGCTACCAACACGCGTGTAGGGAATTAACGATTCAGGTGAACAAACTCCACGCCGAGCTGGCGGCGGTGAAGGGGACGGATTACCTCAGCCTGAACGCGAATAGCCAGGAAAGCCCCGCTTCCCCGGGAAGTATTAACTCGGAGCAGAATAGCTTTTTAGACGGGACGCAGGAGGACTTTGAAAAGCAAAATCGAAAGCTCCAGGCCTACCGTGCGGAACGAATTGAGCTTATCGTTTACCAATCAAAGGCCCAGAAAGCTATACGGATGCTGGTGGCCGAAAATGACGCCTTGCGGCGAAAGTACGGGGTTAGTAAAGTGCGTGATTCACCTTAAACTTGACCTTTTTAAATGCTAACTTGTCTTCCTTTTTTTTCTTGTTTTTGTATCTCCTTTTTCCGTGATTTGGAAGAATTGCCTATCGTCTTTGATTAAATGAATTCTGATATTAGTATATTGTGATCTTTTTAGGAGGTTACACTTTTTCTCTTTATTTACACATCAAGCAAGAATAGGTGATTTAATTTACTAGAAATACTTTTTCTAGCTTACTTTGCTTGCTATGAGACAGAATCGAAAGACTCAAAGATAGCATGTGATATTTAAAAAAAAAGGGGAGACAAGGAAAACGATATACTTAAGTTTTCCTTCTTGCTTGGAAAAATGTATATTGATGAAAAAGTGTCTATACGAAGAAAAGCTAGTCTAATGTTTGTTTAGTAAAAAAAATTGCTATGCTCTCTGTCTCGTGTGTATTTTTACCTTACTTCACATATTTTATGCCCATTGTTTAAAAAACTTGATCTTTAGTGAATTTTTTTTTGCTAAACTCAAAAATACAAAAATGTAGGAAGAAAGCATAATTTGCCTCAGTAAGTGAACTCTGGACATATGCTCGAATGTTAAAATTTGTATTCTAACTCATTATAGTTAAATACTATCGGTCAGAGGCAATTTATAAAAAAAGGGAGTTGTCATAACAGCCAGGATACCTGAAAATAAAAAAGGGAATATGTAGTCCTTTTCATTGGAGTATGTTCCAAAATAGTGTCTTACAAATTCAGGTGGAACGCTTTCCCTTTTTCGTGTGTATATCAAAGAAGCTAAACTTTCAGGTACAATTCATGTGTATGTAACCAACCATAACTCATACATATATATATAGGTATATATATATATATGTATATATTCACCTTCATTTTTTATATTTCTGGTTTATTGATCATACCATAGAGAATCCCAAACAACGTGGAGGATAAATCAAACGAATGTCGGCTCCAGCAATCGCCGTGTTTGCGCTCGATGTGGCCTGTGAAAGTGAATTTTCGGTCCGTCAGGGCTGCGCGCTGTGCGTTCGCGCCGCCCTGGACAGGATGATCCACACCCCACACGACGAGTTGGGGCTGGTCTTCGCCGGGATCGACAAACCCCTCAGCCGGCTTTGGGGAAAGGCCGGGGAAAAGAAAAAGGAAAAGCGGAAGGAATCCATCGTCGTCCAACACGATATTCAACCCCCGACAACCGCCCACACCCTTCGCCCCCTGCGGGAGCTGTCGATGCTTTTGCAAACCGGGGACCTCCCATCCCGCCGCGCGGGGTGCGATATGTTGGAGACGATAAACGTCTGCGCGGGGCTGATTGGCGCGCGCGCACCGCGAAAAGGGGCGGCCTCGACGATCTTTTTTATCACCGACGCGAAGGACGAGGTGGC